>PVIH01002704.1:48955-180568 GCA_004025045.1 Sigmodon hispidus
TTTTTTTTTTTTTGATTTATTTATTTATTATGCATACAGTTTTACAGAAGAGGGCGCCAGACCTCATCATAGATGGTTGTGAGCCACCATGTGGTTTTGCTGGGAATTGAACTCAGGACCTCTGGAAGAACAGTCAGTGCTCTTAACCTCTGAGCCATCTCTCCAGCCCCCAATATCTTCTTTCAAAAAATTTTACTTTACTGAAGATTTTTGCTTCTACCTTATATTGGTTTGAATGACAATGGCACTCATAAGATTCATGTTTTGAATACTTGGTCCCCAGTTGATAGGATGGGGAAGGATTAGGAAGTATGGCCTTGTTAGAGAAGGTAAGTCACAGGGCAGGCTTTGAGGTTTCAAAAGACTCTCGTCACTTCTTACAGTGTCTGCTCTGCTTTTTCCTATTTGTGGATCTATATGAACTCTCAGCCACTTCTCCATTATCATGTCTGCTTACCTACTGCCATGTTCCCTGCCATGATGGTCATGGACTCTAACCCTCTGAAACTGTAAGCCCCAAATAAACTCTTCTATAAGTTGCCTTGGTCATGGTATCATATCACAGCAATAGAAAAGTAACTAAGGCACATCCTTTTCTCTAATGAACACACTTAAATGTAGAAGTGATGGATATATTCGTATATTTGCATTTGAAAGATTTCACCCACTAAAGCTTATTTGAAACTCCAGCAGTCACTCACAAATGATGCACTGAATGATAAAGAAACTGTAGTTGCTAAATGTCCATGTGTTAGCTGAGGTTCTTGTTGTCATGCTGTATGGCAGTTTGAATAAGAAATATTCCCCATAGGCAATTGATCACTTGGTCTTCAGTAGGTGGTGCTGTTAGGTTATAAAATCTTTGGGAAGGGGCACCTTTCTGGGGATGGACACTTGGGGCTTATAGCCTCTCCCTCTTTTGCATTCTGTGGGTTTCCTGAGTGAAGATGAAAATGTTACCTACCAATAGCTCCCTGCTCCTGCCACCATGATGGGCTCTATTCTTCTGAAACTGTAAACCAGAATAAACCTTCCCTATGTTGCTTTTGGTCATGGTATTTTTATCACAGCCACAGAAAAGTAACTAATACTATATAGACCAATATATTTTTCAATCTATTCAATACTATATTTTTCACCCCCCTTTTTTCCTTGATGACATCATCATTTACGTGCCTAGGCTAATGTTGAAATGTTGTAGTATTTCCAAGCCTAGTAGGGCTATGATGCACCTTAAGAATAAATCTTATTCTTTGATATATATTTAGTAGAAAAGTTATAGTGCTTCCAAGAACCAATAAAACATATTAAAGTGTCTTTAGATGAAAATACACATAAAACAAGGCTGTATATGTGATCTGAGCCTTGCAGAAAGTGATTATTTCCCCCTAGGAGCACTGGTTGGTATTGATCAACAAACCAAACTTTCTAGAATATGATCCCTGTAAATAAAGACAAGGCCAGCATGAACTTTACCTTTTAAAAGATGAGTCATAGGAATTCTAGTATGTAGTGCTAGGATCAACTTGAGGATATGGCACATGGTAGCTATAAGCTCTACTCATGAGTTACACTCTCTGCTCAAGGCACAGTACTTTGTTGTTGGTTTATCAAGACAGAGTTTCTCTATGTAGCCCTAGCTGTCCTGAAACTCTCTGTAAACCAGGTTGGCCTCAAACTCAGATTGGTCTGCCTCTGACTCCTTTGCTGGAATTAAAAGCATGGGCCACTATGTCTGGTGAATCATAGCATTTTTTGTCATAATTTCAAGAAGAATTAGGACCCAAGTATCCTCACCTCTTCCTCCTCCAACCGCCGGAGAGCATCGCTGATATATTTTACATGCTGCGTCGTTAGGGTTACCAAAGCTGTGTATCGAGTTCTCAAGTCCATAAACTATAGTTTGAGAGAACAATTTAGGTAAGTTATCTGCCAGAAAGGTAAGTTATCTGCCAGAAAAGTAAAATTTAACAGTTGAAGATGAGGACAACAGAAAGGTGACACAAATGAGGTCTTTTCTTAAGGGAAGATGGTGATATCCCCTCCTCTCCAGCTTACCTCCTGTGTGATGGCATCTGAGGAGGAGAGCATGCGGCGGCGCTTGCCAGGGGATTTCTGCTGTGATTCCACAAAGGCCTTGTATGTCATCAGCTGCAACTCATAGTCCTAAGAGAAGAAGAAAGTACCTTTGCTTAAGATTTCATAACTAAATAAAGTTCTTATCACTTTATTTATTGGCCAGGGTCTCATGTAGCCTAGGGTGGTCTCAAACTATCCACAACAACAACAACAACAACAACGACTTCTTTGAACTTCTGATCCTCCTGCCTTACCTCCCAAATGCTAGTATTACAGGTGTGAACTGCCATGTTCAGTCTTATGTGATAGTAGAAATTGAACCCAGAGCCTCACACAAGGTAAGCAATATGAGAGCTGAACTAGAACCATTCCCCAGTTCTTATTTTTTTTAAAGTATCATAGTATATTATATTATTCTTTTAAAGTTTTTCATTCTTTTTTAGTTGGTCATAAAAATGAGTGTGTGGTGGGCATGGTGGCACATGTCTTTAATCCTAGCACTTGGGAGGCAAAGGTAGGTGGAATTCCAAGACAGCTAGGGTTCTAGAGGAATCTGTCTTGATAAAAAAAACCAAGGGTGTGTGGCCTAGATTCATCCAATATGTAATTTGATACCCAATTCTTTCAGTTCATTCTTGGAGAAACTGAAGTTCACATGCAAGAAGTGGATTTCCCCAGTGAATGCAGTAAGATCAGAAACTGTTTCCGAAGCCTTTAAACATATCCTGTGCTTTTCCTGCAGCTGCAGCGTTGTGTGCCCCTCCAAGCTTCCTTTTCTTCATACTTCTATCTCATCTGTTCCTGCTACCTTTTCCAAAACAAATATGAGCACCTTGTTCCTCTGACCAAAATCTTTCAAGGATACAGACTCTAGTTTCTCAATCAACATGTGTGGAAACCATCGAGGGACCCCTATGAAATGTGGAGTCAGAATCATTAGGTGTGAGAGCATATCAAGTAGTCTCCCAGGTGATGCTAACACTAGCAGCTGGGAGACAACCCTCGGGTGGGTTGGTCTCCAGAAGAGAGCTGCATAATCTGTCCAGAAAAGGATCTACAGCGATGGTGAAATATTTTCCTAGGCTGGAGATCATTTACTTCTTCTGGGATGCGATATATTTACCTTTACAATAGTGGAGTATTGCTGGGAAAATTTTTGACATTGGTCCAGTTTTGTCTGATTTCTCTCAATTTCTGCAAACAGATCCTAGGAATCAAAACATCACCAACATTACCATTGAGATTATCATCACTAAGCAGTGAGCACTTACATTCTAAAGCAGTGACTCTCAAGACTTAGAACCATCACAGTTAGGAAGGCTAGTTAAGACAGACTACAGATCTTGAACTGGGCCCAGAAACCTGGATTTCTAACACAGTTCAGTTGAAACCGATGCTGCTGGTCTGGGAACCATACTCTGAAAACTATATCTCTTTAATATTTTACTGTACAATTTCAGGTAATCCTTCCAATAACTTTATCAGGAAGGCTAAAGGAATAATAAACTATATCTACTTTAAGGATAAAGTGTGAGAGCCAAAGTTACATTTTAATTTCTATGTCTTAGAGATACATGAAACAAAAATGCCTCTGATCTGTAAGCCCAGGGACAGATGGTTCCTAAAATGCTGAAGGCTATTGTTTATGGGCAATAACAAGCCACTTGTTTCTCACTCCCGTAAACAAGTTTGTTGAGCCATCTACATGGGCTGTGCTTGATGTCATGTGGGCATAAAGTACCCCAGGACGTGAACTTGCCCTGATTGGACCTGAAGGGAATTCCAATAGACCTCTGCTGGGGAATGTAACAGGTTTTCCTTCTTAAGAAGCTGCAAACTGGGATTATGGGCTGTTCATTTCCCAAGAACCTGGGTATGGATCAGACCAGAGCCACCTGGCCATATTAATTAAATAATGGTGACACTTGTCTTATTCTCGATTGGTGGTAGTAAAAGAAGTAGACTGCTGAAAAGGTAATTAATTTCTTCAACATTTTATAACTATAACATATGTAAACCATGACTGTAACCAAGACAGCTCCAGATCTCATATACTTAATAACATGGTGAGAAACAAAACATTACCAACAATAAAATGCTCTAAATGAAGTGATTTTTCTCCCAGACCTCTACAATCCAGTTCTATCACAATAAAATATAATATCAAGAAGCAAAATGAAGATGTTTAATCATTTCAAATGACCACAGAAACTCAGAAATGAAGTACCAAACATTTAAGTCTCTTTCTGGCCTAAATGTTAACAGTATCTTTTTTGTTTGTTTGTTCGGTATTTTTCCAGACAGGGTTTCTCTGTGTAGCCTTGGCTGTCCTGGAACTCACTCTGTAGATCAGGCTGGCCTTGAACTCACAGAGGTCCACCTGTCTCTGACTCCCAAGTGCTGGGATGAAAGGCATGTGCCACCACTCCCTGGGAATAATATCTTTAAAAAAAATAATAAGCAAACAACAAATCAGTATCATGAGACTATGTGTATGAACTCTTAAGATAAGAGGATGTTTTGCTGGAGGAAGGCTGTTGGCTGCAGTACTGTCATCTGTTACGATGGCTAACTTATTTTTCCTCCTTGTCATGTCATGCAGCCACACTCACCGTCTGCTGACGCAGCTGCTCTGACAGCACTCTGCTATCCTCTGCCTGGCCTGGCTTCATCATCTCCTGCTGGCCAGTGGTTTCCTCAATCCACTTGATAAGAGTTCCATGGCACGCTCGGTAATCTCTCAGAATTTCCTGGATACTTTCTACCTCAGATTGACTGGAGGAGCAAAGGGAAGCACTGTCAGACATCATAATGTTATTATAAATAGAGCCCAGTAAGTAAGGAGTTCCCCTTTTGGAGGATGCAATTTTACTTATAGGAATCAGTGCTGCAAGGCTGAGTGATATCTATGCATGTACCCAGGGCCCTATACTTTCTATGAATAGAAACTAGCTGTGTCTCATGAGCTTTGAAAAATCCTATGGAACCAAACATTTCATGATAATTCCTGTCAATTTTTTTTCATTTTACAGAGTAACTGCCAGAATACCAGGGCCATGACTTATAAATCACTATCATTTCTTTCTTTTCATTCTTTTTTTTTTTGAGACAGGGTTTCTCAGTGTAACAGCCCTGGCTGTCCTGGAACTCAGATGGATCTACCTGTCTCTGCCTTAGGAGCACTGAAATTAAAGGCATGTATACCCACATGCAACTAAATCTTTTTAATTTCTTGTAGCAGAAAGTAAGGAAAGACAGACGATAGTATCTTTAGATATCCTTTGGTCTCATTAGGGCAGTAATTTATGAAGAAACAACACAGACTTCTGTGAGTTGATTAGACTCCCGTCCCTGCACATTTTATTATCCTTGATGGACTCGGGAAGGTTAATTTTCTGTCATGTCTTACATCAGAAACACAATCTCAAATGACAGAAGTAAAGTGATCTACTATGTCAGCACTGTGCTAAAAGCAATGAATTCTGGAAACCTCACTCCGAAAATGGATCCAATTTAGATTCAAACCTAATAAAACCAAGTATCTCTCCTCAAGAAAAGGTCACCATATAACCATCCATATTGTGGAATAAACCTGCCACCAATTGATATGTTTTATATAAGATTTATTTTGTTAGAATCGCGAGCAAAAGAAAGTTTTAGCAACGTGCCGAAGCCACTGCCGTACCGAGCCGCTGCGCGGACAGGCCCAGAAGTCCCGCCCCGCTTCCGCCGCCGCCGCCGCCGCCGCGCACGCTGGGCTGGAAGGGCCGCGGGATTCCCGCTACATCTCCCCATTTTGTCTAAATAGGAAGGTTTTAAACTAGGTATAAAACTATATATTATAGGGATTATTATAAGATAGTGTGTGGGAAAGAGGAAGGAACTAACATAAGTGAGGTCAAACTACTGTTAGCAAACTATAAAGTGTAATTTAATATTTAAAATGTTGATATAAAAAAATGTATAGGGATTGTTTTAAGGCTGTTTATTTTAAATAATAGAGTTTTAAGACTTGAGTGTTTTTGTTGGAATGTGAAGTAGTAACAACCTTAACTATCTAATTTTTAACACCGTCAAGACCTGAGAAGGAAAATATATACTTAAAGTTGGAAGCATGAAGTAACTTTTAGAATATAGGAGAAGACAACGACATTTAACTATTTGGACAGTCATCTATTATTTTTTTGTGTAATGGGAGCATCTATCTTTGTGGTTACTGGCCTATGATATTTGACAAGTCTCTATAGAAGCAGGGTATTTTTGGTAGGATTGTTTTATTTTGGCTAGGCAGGCTTTGGCAGTTTTTATCTCTTATCTTGTAGGTCTATTTTGGACAGTGAGCACGCTGACAGCAGAGGGCGCAAGTGTAGTCTTTTGTCTCTCAGGCCATTATTTGTCAAACTAAACAATCTCTTTGTAAGATGTCTGTGATGCTCAACACCACTTTGAGAAAGGAATGGTGATACTAGGAGTTGTCATGTCTCTCAAGGCCAAATTTGAAATAATGAAATTTTGAATGCCATATTTTTTTGGTCTATGAAGTGGTTGAAGACACTTGTCTATTTGGTATATTTTGACATGTTTTTGAAAAGCTTGAGTATCTTGACTGTTAGGTGATAAATTTGAGCAACCATAATTTGCAATCTCAATCAACTAAGAAAGTGAGGCTAACATTGTAAAAATAGGCATTTTAAAATGAGTGTACAGCTCTTTTAAATAATTTTAAGTATAACAATCTTAGAAAAATTGACTAAAATATATGTTTTTTATCAAGTGGCAACAATATCTTAACTATATATTATTATATATAAAAATATATCTAAACAGATTTATATAAAACAACTTGTGTGTATGGTATAACAAATGTTATGACTATTATAAATAATTAGAGGTAGAAATTGTATTATGAAAATGACAATATACTTAATACACATCAATGTGTAAAATATTTTAGACAGAGGTAGACACGTGCAAAATAGGGCAATTATATATTTAACTTTGTATCAATATATATTATCTTAATTAGACGTATAAATTAATTTTTCATTTATGTCAATATATAAACATTTGTATCATGTTTAACTTTGTATCAATATATATATTATTTAAATCAAACATATAGATTGATTTTTCATTTGTATCAATATACAAACATTTGTATTATGTCAATTTATTTTTTATTTATCTTTTGGTTAATAGTTTTTTGTAAGTATAGTGATCTCTTATCTGTTCTCGAGCCCCACGTTGGACGCCAAATATCGCGGAATAAACCCGCCACCAATTGATATGTTTTATATAAGATTTATTTCGTTAGAATCGCGAGCAAGGGCTGGAGAGATGGCTCAGCGGTTAAGAGCACCGTCTGGTCTTCCAGAGGACCCGGGTTCAATTCCCAGCACCCACATGGCAGCTAACAACTGTCTGTAGTTCCAGTTCCAGGCAAACACCAAGGCAAATAAATAAATAAATAAATAAATAAAAGTGTTTTTTTTTTAAAAAAAAAAAAAAAAAAAAAAAAGAATCGCGAGCAAAAGAAAGTTTTAGCAACGTGCCGAAGCCACTGCCGTACCGAGCCGCCGCGCGGACTGGCCCGGAAGTCCCGCCCCGCTTCCGCCTCTGCCTCCGCCGCTGCGCACGCTGGGCTGGAAGGGCCGCGGGATTCCCGCTACACATCCAAGTCTATATTATAAAACATGTGGCTTGAGAGACGAGGCTAAGTGGTACAATGCTTGTCTAGCACTCGGAGAAACCTAGGTATGCTCACAAGCCCAGGTGGGGCATTGCCAGAAATGGCTCAACTAGATAGAGAATGGCATTGCTGACAGAAGGATCACTGAGCTTGGGGATATGAAGCTGAACTGAGCCCACTGACTGTCAAGGTTGACTGATCTGGTTGGCTAAGTGGATATCCCCTTCCTCACTGCCTCAGATGTGTTCTTCCCAAAGCTGTGCTCCCCTCCAAAACAGTGCTCCCCTCCAAAACAGTTTTCAAACACAAGCTTTGGGCCAGGGATTTAGTCTAGTGGTAGAGCACATGTGTTTGGCCTTAGATCTGACTTCCAATTTTCTGGGGCTTATCTTATTCAGAATTCATGCTGTTTTAAAAATTTTGCACCTCCATACCACTTCCTACTTTTAAATATGAATGCTAAAATATCTGATAACTGTTTTTGTTTAAGCTTTAATCTCTGAAACCCAAGATGAAAGGTAGAGCATCCTCTCACCGAGTTTCAAGCTGAGCAACAACACGGTGCCAGCGCTCCTGAAGCTGAGAAGCCTTCTCCTGATAACGTTCCAAATCCAGGTTCTGCTCTGGCATTAGACGATGAAGTTTTTCTGCCACTTCCTTGGCCTTAGTGATTTCCTCATCCAGAACTGAGAACACTGAATTCTTGTCCTTCACATCATTAAGCCAGTGCTACGGAAACACAAGAAATAGGTCAAGTATTTTTCTTACTAAAAAAGACTCAAGCTAAGACAAGCAAAAGGAAAATGTCTGCAGCAGAGTCTACAGTATTCTCAATGACCCTGAAACCAGGCCCAAAAAGGTCCTTGCTGAGCAGTCTCTGCACCTTGGGAAGGCAGGGGCAAGATAATCTCTCTTGTCTGAGCCTGACTTAACCATATAGGCACACTCTCATAGCTGACAAGAGACAATAACCCCTCTTTATTCACTTCTCACAGCAAACGCAGTCAAGTGACAGTAAAGTGTTTACAAAGTTACGTCACTACAGTCACTGTTTTTATTATAAGTTGAAAGGAGAAAGGGGCTTTTTTCTCTTCCCCTTTGACTACATATTTAATTCTCTGCCTAATTCAAGTGCAAGCATTGATCAGTGTCAAGTCACCCCACCCCCCACCCTCTGCCCTGGAATCCTGCTAACCCAAAGCAATGGTAACTCAACTGGCAAAGGAACTAGAGCAGCCAACCTGCAGTGTGGCCCGATGGGACTCCAGAGCTGAGAGGTCCGCTGGCACTGCTTCTTCTTGACTCAGCTTGATCTCATAACCATTGACCAACAGTTCAGCATCCTGTATGCTCCGTACTATCACATCAATTGTCTTTAATCTGTGGGAATAAAAATCAATTCCTTAGTTAGCACTTTAATTTTTTCCCTGAAACAGGGTTTTTCTATATAGCCCTGGCTGTCCTAGAGCTTACTCAGTAGATTAGGCTAGCCTTTAAATCAGAGATCCACCTACCTCTGCCTACAGCATACACCACCATGCCAGCTCAGCACTTGAGTTTTAAAATATGGATTACCTAAGCTCACAAACTATAATTGCCCAAGCCAAATTTATCACATTAAATGATAACATGCTTTTATAAAAATGAGAAAGTGTGATACATATATACATACATATATAATTAGTTTAGGCTAGTTCAGAGTGAACTAACCCTACCTAACCCTAACCCTTTAGTGGCACGAAGGCATGAAGCCAAAGGATCTAAGATCTGTCATTCCCCAAAGTTACAGGTAGAGATGGATGAATAGAGAAAAAACTTCCAACACTAATATGTGGCTTAGTTTTTAATTCTGTTCCTTCTCATTTTCCTTACTACAGTTAACTATTATTTTCAAAGGTATCTAATCAAATAGAAATGAAATAAGAGGGGCTGGAGAGATGGCTCAGTGGTTAAGAGCACCGTCTGCTCTTCCAGAGGACCCAGGTTCGATTCCCAGCACCCACATGGCAGCTAACAACTGTCTGTAATTCCAGTTCCAGGCAAACACTAAATAAAGTTAAAAAAAAAAAAAGAAATGAAATAAGAAATGACTAAATTTATTCACCACCCATAACACTTTTATTATTGCAGTCCAAATAAACCTACTCTGTGTTACTTAGGAACTGAAGCCAAATTCTTACCATAGATACCTACTCTTCAAGATCTGCAGTCTTTCTGGATCATTCATGGAAAGATCTCAATAAAAAACAACTGCCTTTTGACTCTAAGACACATAGACAGTAGACAGAGCACAGACATGGTGCACACTTACAGACATAGATAGGCCATAGATATTGTACTCACTTATTCAGATAGACAGTAGACAGACCATAGATATGGTCCATCTTTTCTACCACTAGGTTCAGCTCTGAGCGCAGAGAGGAGGCACTTGAGCTTGATGTAGACTGCTGAAGAAAGATGTTACATTTCACAGAAACAGTATCAAAGTCAGATCTCAAATGCTGCAAATCCTCTTGAGTGTGCTATCAGGAAGAAATACACAACAAAGATGGAGACAGAAATGAACAACAATGTTAGAAAATAGCTCTTATTTTCAATAGAAAAATACTGGAAATGAATCAATTCAATAATATATTTGAAGCTTAAAACCTAATTTTCCATAGTAAATGGCATCTATGCACACTGCCAGGGTAGGAAATTCCTGAGTAGGACTGTCTTAAGCTTCTGCCTCATTTCTTAAAATCCAAACACGATTGCTTTTTAATTCCTTCTAAAAGGACTTGCTCCTCTTCCCTCAGCTTACCTCCTGCTCTGCGATCCTTAAGGCAATGTCTTGCCTGGCATCTCTGTCAGTCTTAGAGCTGGCTGGAGACTGAATTTGTTTGAGCAGTCTCTTTTCACACTCTTCCATGCGAAGTCGAATATTCTTCAGCTCTGAGATGTACACCTTGGCTACAGTCTCTTCTTTGTCCTCTGTGAACACACAAGCATAGATCACTAAGCTCTACCTGAGAACAACAGAGCCTACCTGAGACAAAGGGCATCATTGGCTCCAGAAGACCAGAAATCCCATCAACGAGAGCAAGGTATTATTCTGGAAACTTTCTCCCTGGCTCTCAAGGCCCCGAATCACACATTAAAATTCCAAATATTTTACATATATCAAGAAATGTGACAGGTTGGCTATCATTACCAACCACAGAAGAACTCATCTCTATAAGATTTTCTGCATGTGAAATGCCTGTCAGCACCCTTCAGGGCTATCCTCCCTCTGCCTCTTGCACACCATTCTCCATTGACTTCATCAGGTGCTGGAAGTGGGCTTTGCAAGCGTCCACCTCCTCTTCCATTCGCAAGCGATCAGCCACTGAGAAGAGGGCAGAGTCATGACTGTCTTGTAGAAAGTCCTCATAGTGGGCCTGGAGGTTCTTCATAACCTGATGGCACTCTCCTGAGGCTAAGGAACGAAGCTAAAGAGAACAGAATACATTTCAATAGAATAGAAAAATACTACTTCTCTCTCCTGGCTTTTTAAAAAAATTATTTTTATTTTTATATGCATTGGTGTTTGTCTGCATGCATATCTGTGTGAGGGTCTTGGATCCCCTAGAACTGGAGTTACAGACAGTTTTAACTGCCATGTGCCATGCCAACTAGAAGTTGAACCTGGATGCTCAGGAAGAGCATCCAGTGCTCTTAACCACTGAGCCATTCTCCAATCCCTCTCCCTATTTTATTGATTCTGTCATATATACAAAAGTGTACAAGTCAACTGGACATGGTGGTGCACACCTTTATTCCAAGTAATGGGAAGACAAAGGCAGGAAGATCTCCGTGATTTCAGGGTCAGCCTGGTCTACATAATGAGTACCAGGACAGCCAGGGCTACAGACTGAAACCCTGTCTCAAAAAATAAAATAAAATTTAATTGTAAACATGTTGATTTTCCCTAACTAAATTCATCCATATAATCAGCATTCAGACCAAACATCATTAGTAGCAATCCAAAATGAGAATATTCCTCAAGCTCCACTGGACAATGCTCTTTGTCCTCCCCACATGATAGTCTTACTATGTAATGTATGTGGCCTTGAACTCATAATCCTTCTGTTTCAGCTCCAGGGTCTGGGATCAGTGGTGTATCATTAGTTACACTCGTAATTATGAATCAATAAAAGGCATACTAGTGCTCACTCATTGCATTCTATAGCTGCTCACACACGGTGGCGCTTGTCCTCCACTGGGAGAAGACTGCATTTTCCCTTATTCTCATTAGTCATTTCTTTAACAATTCAAACGGCCACTTTTAGTTGCTAAGGCTCTCAGGTCCCTAATCTTAAAATGTATCCTGGACTTCACTTTACTTCATTAGTCTGGGGGACAAGTTACAGTAATGAAATAACTCCTTCTGACAAAGCTTATCCACCAGGTATCAGCCAGCACTAACAGCTTTACAATTACCTTTTCTAAATTCCAGGTCTGTATGAGGTCAAGGTCTTTCCGCAAATAGTTCCAGGAGATAAGGCTTTTGGTGTTAATATGCAGCTGGTGCCAAAGGGCCATCACCTTCTGGTAAGACTGCTCTACCCTAGAAATAACAGAAATGATGGAGCTACATGTCAGAGGTGTGACTGCAGAGTAGAGCTTGTGAGCTAAGAAGAAAAGGTTCTGACAGCACAGGCATCTTTGGAATTCAGTAAGCTATTCATTTGGATTGTCTGTGGTTATTATTTCCAGTAGCATAAATGGTACCAGCATGTAAAAAGATTACCAAAGCCAGAGAGAAGAAATAACAGGGAAAGCATGAATACCAAAGAGTACAGATAAAATATCCCCTTTAGAATAGTTGGAAAACTATGTCATTACTTAAGAGTACTTTACTGTTCTCTACATACATGGTCAAAACATGTTGAAATAACTACAGAACAAGAGCAACTTAAGTTCACTTGGGAACAAGGAAACTTCAGCATGAGGGACTTGAGAAGCATATTATATTCTACTGTTCCAGAACTACTTCAATTCCTAGATGACCTTCAAATAAACATATACATATTCAAACTACTAGCTTATCTTATTTCTTCTAGATGAAAAGAAAAGAAGAATAGGTCTAGCAGTGGTGGCACACACCTTTAATCCTAGCAGATTAAAAAACTCCAGAGAAAGGTGGATCTCTGTGGGTTCAGGCCAGCCTGGTCTAGAGAGCTACTTCTAGGACAGCAAGAGTTACACAAAGAAACTTTATCTTGAAAAACAAACAAAAACTAGAAAGATAAACTGGGCATCAGGATCTCCCATTATATAAAAAGTAAACCTGGTTAGCTTGTTTTCCTTTATCCCAGAAACACCACAGAAAGTTCATTTAAGTGGTAATCTCTGAATAAAAACAACAGAATAAAAACACAAAGAAAAAAGAGAGAGAGAAAGAAAAAACAAGAGAGAGAAAGGAAGAAAGAAAAGTAAGCAAGCAAATAAGGTATTAAGAGAATGAGCCTGGGAACCCCAATGTGACAAATGGGGATTCTTGAGAGCAAAACAAATCACCCAATCACCCACCCAAGATGCAGAGAATGAGGTGGATAGAAGTGAGGAATATCATATTAGATGGAATAACTCAGCCCCACAGGAACTAGTATATTCTCTCCTATGTGGAAACTGAGGAACGGGAGGATATGAGACAGTAGCATGAAACTGTATTACTGGACAGAGGGGAAAAGAGGGACAGAGAGAAGGAAGGGTCTTAGATGATGCAAGTATTGAAAGCGTTTTACTAATTTTTAAAACCAGCAATAATTCAGGAAATTTTGATGAGTTCTGGAAGAAGAATTCCCATGGTTTATCATGTTCATTGAATGGAAAGAGATTCACCCAAAAAGATGAAGATCGGAAAGAACAGTCTAAAGGAATTATACCAAAGAGACAAAGATTGCATACAAAGGCAGATGTTTTAACTATTACATCCTCATGCTGGTTGGTTAGAGGAAAAAAGATTCTACTCACGATCAAGAGGAAAAAATGTAACAGTTTTGTACACTTGTTACAACCAGTAACTGTTCACTACAAAAGTGGGGGGTTGTTTTGCTTTTTTACTGCTTCATACTTTTATAAAAGAGAAACAAAGATGCAATATTTGTCACTCAGTTCAGGTCAGTGTGTTCTACCAAATAAGGCAGAGAGTCAATAAAAATGATTTGCAAACTAGGGATGAGTGGGTGAAGAAGAAAGAAATGCTGAAATCCATCTAGAGTCTGGCCTAGGGACAGATCCAGTTGAGGAGAGGAGGATAGAATGGCCTAGAAATGGCTTCCAAAAGAGAAGGGGGAAAAAGTGAAAGTTATCTGTGGCATTTAGCAATACCGAAGAGCTTTTCTGGGGAAAAACAAAACAAAACAAAACAGAAGAAAAAGAAGGAAGAACTTGGAGATAATGTCTTTAATGTGCAGATATAAAATAAGCAAACTCAAACTGATCAAACAAAAATGTTATCTCTAAGGAAACAATTACTAACCTTAATTTACCAATCTGCTCACACACTCCTTCATTCTTGTAATTCAACAAAGAAAACTTAGTAGGTACCAAGAATGGGTCTAGATCCTAAATACACAAAAGTAAACAGAGCAAAACTCTAATAGAAAAAAGAGATAAGTACAATCTAAATGGTATGGAGCATGCTGAAGAAAAATAAAGGAGACAGACTGGCAAGTAGTGAGTGAGACAGCGGTGAATAAGGATGATAAAATGAACCAAATGATAACTTTTTCTAATTTTTGGTAAAGAAGGATCCCACTATGTTGTCCAGATTGGCTCCAAATTCCTGGGCTCAAGGCATCCTCCTGTCTCATTCTCCTAAGCAGCTGGGATTACAGACACTGGCCACTGCACTTGCTAGGGTTTTGTAAGCTTTGTAGTTGTTCTGGCTATTCAGCTTAACTACTACATCTGGAATTAACTTAAATCTTCTTTTGAGATAGAAAAGCCACCATTAACCTGGACCACATCTTCTGTTGGCAGCCTATATAAGTAACATGGATGAAATTAGAAAGTGCTCTCTGTCTCTCTCTCCCTCTCTCTCTCTCTCCCTCCCTCTCTCCCTGCTTGCTCTTGTTTCCACTAGCAAACCCATTCCTTGATCAGCATTAGAGCCTATTTCTTCAGGATTCCAGCATATACTAAAGACCAACTGAGATGTCCAGCCTCACAGACTGAACTATTAGATTCTTAGACCCTCCATTCACAGGCAGCTGTTGTTGGATTATCTAGACTATAGCCTGCAAATCAGTAGAGAACCCTGACTAATATAATAGTAAAACTTAACTTTCTAAAATGTGTATATATTATTTCAACATTAACTGGCTGCCACTACAAAGATCATTATTCTAGACTAAACTGTAATCTCTAATTCTTTTTTTTTTAAATATTTTATTTTTATTTTTTATGTGAATTGGTATTTCACTTGCATGTATAACTGTGTAAGGGTGTCAGATCTTGTAATTACAGACAGTTGTTAGCTGCCATGTGGATGCTGGGAATCGAACTCAGGTCCTCTGGAAGAACAGTCAGTGCTCTTAACCATTGAACCATCTCTCCATCCCTCAAATTCTTTTTTAAAAGAATTATTACTGAATTCTTTCACCTGTATAAAAGATTTATTAAAGACTTATCTAGCTGGTAGTGGGGTACTTGATACTCCTAATGGAAGATCTGTATTGAGTAGCACACTGCTACAGTTACCTGCTGGCCATCTCAATGGCCTCCTTGTTGGGTGGAGGGATAAGGAAGCAGACTGATGGCACCATTGCCTCATTCCCTGTAGGGCTGATCACCTTCCATTTGGTCCGCTGAGAATTATCTTCCAGTACACATTCATCATTTTTGCAAATAGTGATCTAAAAATATGAAGTCACAAATTATTGCTAACAGAGACTCCAATAATAGATTACTAGCTAATCCCAAAGCTATGAAATATCTAAAAAAAAAAAAAAAAAAAAAAAAGTTTCATTAAGAAAAACAGTTACAGGGCCATAGGATCACTTAGTTGGTAAAGGTCCCCACTGCCAGGTATGAGGAACTGAGTTCAATCCCCAGAACTCACATGGTGGAAAGTAAAAACCAGCTCCCACAGGTTTCCTTCTGACTTATACACTCACACTGAAGCACATGTGCACCATGGCACTCATGTGTCCCCTACCATTTACATAAGCATATATATAAGTATAAAACTTTTCTCAGGCTCAGTGCATAAAGCACTTTTTTGTACAAGTATGAGAACCAGGGTTCAGATTCCTAGTATCACCTAAAAGTCGCGTGAGCAAGGCAGACCCCCGTAATCCCAGTGACAAGGAGGCAGAGGAAGATATCCCTTGTGGCAAGTTGACTAGATAGACTAGCCCATCAGGAAGCTTCAGTTAACAAGAATCCCCACCTCAGTAAATTAACTAAAGAGTGAAAGAAGAACCACCTCTGTCCTATATATGCACAAGCACCTTCACGCCCATATATCCTGTCACATAAACATATACATACACACATGTGCATACATATGCAAAAAATAAGTTGTATTATTAAGGCAGTATTTTTGTTCACTGTTCCTTAAAAATATACTCAATAAATCTGTTTTCTTTCTTAAAGAAAGAAAAAGAAAAGGAAGGCAGGAATCGTGAGATCTGATTCACTACCACTTAGTGAGGGCTCCTGAAATTTATAAATCCGTGACATATCACATGAGTCAAGAAAAGAGGTATTTATCAAGTTCCTGTTGCAAGTGGAGTAATTAGCATGTGAGTTCCAAGGAGACCTTAAGACCACCAAGGGCTGGCTATGTCTGCACCCACATCTATGGAAAAAGTCACTGGGATGCCGATCACAGCCTCTCTTCTGTGACACGCCTTCCTTCCTTCATGTTCTTCCTACCAGGCTCCTAACAAGGTCTGATCATTTCGAATCATCACTTCTTTCTCTTGAAAGACAAATAATAGACACAATCTGCTTTAGAAATAGAAATGTTGAGGCAACTCTTTTAATTTGTTCTTTTTGTTTTTACACTATGTAGTCTAGGCAGGCTTGAACTTGGAGTGATGCTCTGCCTCAGCCTCCCTAGTGCTGGGAATACAAGTGTATATCGTCATACCCCTTTTACTCATATTCACATACAGTAGATTATTTACTCAGAACCTGCTCTGTGCCTGAGGATGTCTTGTATCAGATACAACACACAAGATAAAAGTAGCCCAGGTGCAAGCAAGCAACATGGTCTACAGTGAAAACCCTTAGGGCAGAGAGAACTAGTATCACCGTGTTCTGTGGCCAATGCAGTAGCAGGAAGTGGTGCAAAGGCTGGCATAGTCTCAGCTAAGGTAAAAACGTATTATTTAGAGCCTTAAAGCCACATTAAGGAGTTAAGGCCTCTCTACCTACGAGCAATGATGAGTTGTTGTAGGACCTAAACAGGAGTAGTTTCCTTAAATAGGATGTGCTGGAGGTAGGATAAAAAAAAGACCTAAATGAGAAGACTAATATAACAATCCAAATAAAAGAAACATACAATCTAATTTAGGCATAGTAACAGTAGCCCTGATAGAAGCTTTACAAGTTAGCATTGACTTGGTGACCCTATCAGCTATAGAAACAATTAGGACAAGGGAGATAAAAGTATCTCCAAAGTGGAATGAAGTCCTACTCCACCAACACTTACACAATGAATGGATGATGATGCCGATCACTAAGGCAAGGAGCAGGTCAAGATTATAAACTGGAGGATTTTTTTGTTTGTTTGTAATAACAAAGAATTTTTTTTTTTAATTCTTAAATTCTTATTTTAAAACTCTCTTAAATGGGATCTCTTTCCTTTATTTCTTTTTGGTTTCTCTTTCTTATAAAGACAGGGTCTCATAGAGACCCAGCTGGCCTTAAATTCCAAATCCTTCTGCCTCCATAAGTACAGGTTTACAGGCTTGTTTTTCCTCTTTTTTTCTGCTAGAGTAACACTAACTGAAGGCTTTCCTTCTCATCTCCTTCCACCAAGAGTCCAGGTGCCTCTCCACTCTCACCTCAATCTGCCGGTAGTCACAGACAGCCTTCACAGACAGGGTGCTCTCTAGCACATGGTCTGGATTTCGTGGCTTTAGCTGGACAATGGCTTTTGATCTTCCAACAAGACTGGCAACGGCACTCTTGGACTGTATAAGCTGCTCCTTCTCATCCTATAAAATAAGAAAACAAAGACATTGATGGTGGCATTTGGAGTCACTAAATCAATAATGAAAATGAAATGCTCCACTCCCTAAGAGAATGTAATTTCTCAGCTAAATAGGGATCCTTAGTGGAGCTATCTGAGACAACGATATAGACGGGATAAAGAAAAAAAAAAAAAAAAAAAAAAAAAGAGAATATCTGTCTTCTTTCCAATGCTTTTATACTCTAAATTTGCAGCTTTCTCTTAGTATTCTAAACAATGACCAATAAAGCCACATGCAAAAAATAAACAAATAAACAAATGTCTAGTTGCCGAGCACAGGTATATAGCTAATGAAGGATTTCCTCAAATACAGCTCAGAACAAATGGTGTTGGTGAAAGCACCATGACAAATGATTTAGAATTTAACTAGCCGTGCTGTATTCGTGTAAATTTGGCTGGTTGGAATGAGGAATCATGCAAAGTCCAATTGCTAAAATCTCTGTAAACCCAATTACCTTAAAAGCTAAACTTGTCAACAAAATTGGTAGCAGTATACTACCAATTCCACTGGAGAGTAAATGATAACCCTTATCTACTGGCCAGAATGTTCCAACCCATGGTAAGGCACGAAAGTCCCCAAAAAGAGGGCTTTCTCAGAATGGACAGGGATGCAATAGGAGCAAAGAGTTAATAATGTTAAAAAACACCATTAAAGAATTAAGAATGTGCAGGTAAAGGAAAAGAAATTCTTAAACAAACTACCTGTGCCTGTCCCCGGGAGCATGATTGGAAGAAATACAACTTTAACTTATTAGTTAAGAAAGAGGGATGGAATACATAGTGGAGACAGCCACACTTCCATACTTGAGAGCTGGTCTGCCCACTCCAGTCTCCTAACCCACAAGCCAAACATCTCTAGCTCCAGAGGCCAAGTGTTCATCGTGGGAAAAGCTCTGAAAAGAACCCAAGGCCAGGACAGGTACTCCGGAACCTGGTGAAGAAGCTGAGGAACAGGCCCAGACGTGACTCCATGGCCCGATGACTCCACCAACCCGATGCCCCTGACCTGGAGAAGAGGGAACAGAGCAGCAACACCCTCCTCGAGAAGAGAAGAAATGACAATTGCAGAGGGTTTACCCTATGACAGGAATGTACTCTGTGGGAGGGAGGGAGCAGAGCCAAGGATCACATTCCTCCCTCACACATGGAGTACCTCTGAAAAGACAGTTTTATCCTTCATTCCAAGTTAACATTCCATTTACCCAAGTGAAGCAAGCACTAAATGTAAACCTACTCGTGTTTGAAATCACTATTTAAGAAAAAAAAAAAAAAAAGAAGAAGAGAAAGAAAGAAAATGGAAAGAAATTAGGCCAGTGGTAACAGTGGTACAGTGATTGCATGTCATGAACAAAATTCTAGGTTTAATCCTACACCAAAAAAACCAAAAAACCACTTTCACCCATAAAATAAATAAATTAATAATTAAATAAAACTAAAGTGAAACAAAACAAAAATGCTTTGGGTTATTGTGATTCTCCTATTTTGAATTGTCTTCTGAGACCTGCAATGTTCTAGCTTCTCACCCAGGAAAGGACTCTCCCTGCGGCCTACTTCTGGTGGGGCTGTTGGGTCCTGTCTGACTAGTTCTGTGTAATGCATTTAATAGACACAGGTAGCTCTGCTACTGAGGTCACAACTACAGCTCTTGAAGGAATAACTTGCTGGAGCAAATGAATCTAAAAGTGATTTTGATTAAAAATTGAATAAAGAACTATTTTTAAAAGTTAATATTATATTTTAAACTTTGAACAAACATTGTATTTCCCCTAAATAGTATATTAATATTGGCCTTACCAACTAATATTTCATCATTACCAAAAGAAAATAGCCAAGGAGGAAAAACCTGGCCCAGATCTCTGTGTCTCAGAAGAGTAAAATCAAATCTAATGTCACCATAATCCTGGTCAGCCTCTTTAGCCTCAGCCTTGGCGCCAGTGACTCCAATGAAACAGAAAAGATGCAAGGAAAACATGGCCACTAAGTGGCTCAGGGAACAGTTACTAGGACTTTACTTCAGCAGCTCCCCAAAGAAATTTCATCAGCAACTTCTTTAGAGAGAAAAAGAAGAGATGATAAAACTGACTGGACAAGTGGGATGTGAGCCACACTTCACTGCCCCGAAGATTTCAAGGACACAGACTGCAGCAACAGCTGATACAGTTTACTCTTTTTTTCAGAAGCAAAAATTCCCACCAAGGCAACACCCACCATAGAGTCCTGGAGCAGATCTTCAAGGCGGGACAGACTGGTGGTGTGGTCACAGGTATATTTTCGTTTGATGGAGTCTTGGAGGTTTCTCAGGAATGACTCTAGGTCTCGGGCATCACTGAAGAACTATGGAAACATAAGGAAAGAATGGTGGGGGATCAATGCCTCAGCGTAGTAAAAGGTTCACAAAGAAGAAATCTTCTGTGCCAAGCTGAAGCTGAACTCCCTCACTAATGGGATTATCTGACCAAAGAGATAAATGTAAGAGAGTAGCTTATTTCCTCCTCCATCCTCATCTGAAAAAGAATGTATATTCTCTGAAGTTTTGATAGGTGGGAGCAGGGGAGAATCTTAATATTTTACAGGTCTCCTCTTCTTGAAGCTTGGCATAACCATGTGATATGCTTTCACCAATGTCACACAATGACAGAAATAGAAAAAAGTGCCTGTACATGTGGACTGTTTTCTGCTGCTATTGTAGTACAGTCACTCTAAAGACTACAGACTGCCAGAGCCAGGGGTTCTTTACATGCTGTTCCCCAGCCAACATTCGGACATGTGAATAACGCTATTTGGGACCAAACACCCTCTCCACCAGCTATAGTTGTTTTATAAAGTAAAAAATAATTGATATGAATATTTGTTAGCCCCCTCCCCATTCTTTGAGGCAGCCCCAAGGCTGGCCTTAAATTTCTGATCCTCCTAACTCTACATCCTGAGTGCTAGAATCACAGGTGTGTGGCACTACACCCAGTTTTACCATATGGATGCATTTTTACCCTAACCTTTGGTATAAGCACACACCACCCCCACCACCATACCTGAAAGTAAGCTGCATTCTCTTTCACATGTTGTTCAACACATAAGCACAGCTGCTTCATCCACTGTAACTGAGACTGAACAGCAGCACTATAAGCCTGTAATGGCCAAGCACATATGCAAAAGGGTTAACAAGCTCAAAATATATATGTGAGTTTCTTTCCAAATACAACTCTGCTACTGATACACAAGACAAAGGAGAGACACAAAGACAGTTGACATCTGCACAATGCTTCTCAGGAGAAAGAAGCTTGTCTTGGTTAAAAGGGGTTACTCAGAAAAAGTTTCTTCTATACTCAATTATAATTAAGTGACCAATCCAGAAAAAACATAGCATAAATAAATAAGTCCCTCCTGGTTCATCCACTGCTTCTCTCTCTGAGTGACAGTACTATATCAACAAGAAGCAGAATGTGGGACTAGAGGTGACTCAGTGGTTAAGAGCATTAGTGCTCTAGTAGAGGTTTGTTTTCCAGCACCACATGGTGGTTCCCAGCAATCACAGCATCCAAAGTCGTTTTCAGGCCTCTACAGGTACCAGGCAGCACAGACATACAAACACTCTCATAAATGTAAAATAAAAATCTTTAAAAAAAGAAGTAAGATGTATCTGGATAGTTATATATAACGTAAGTCCTGGGGCTGGAGAGATGGCTCAGAGGTTAAGAGGACTGACTGTTCTTCCAGAGGACCCGGGTTCAATTCCCAGCATCCACATGGTGGCTCATAACGATCTATGATAACATCTGGTACCCTCTTCTGTATACTGTATGCATAATAAATAAATCTTAAAAAAGTTTTAAAACAAGTCCTTTTCCTCATAAGTCAAGTCAATGTCTTTTAACTTCTTCTTCTTAGTAGTTTCCTCAAACTATTGAAATACTCTGTAGGCTTCTGGGAATCACCAAATAGTCTGGGACAGGAAGGGAGGTGATCTGAAACAATGGACATGACACTTCCCCCAGGCCTCGGAAGACCAGTTTCTGGTTTCAGTACTTTTATAACAACCTTTGACCTTCACACATATTAAAATCACAAACCTCCACTGTTTGCTTAGCTGGGTGGTTCTCAAGTGACAACAGTTCTGCTGTATCTTGAAGAGAACGAAATACTTCTTGCTTCCCTTCGAGTTCCACTGTCAGCTCCTGAAAATTGAATTTAATTTTATGGGATAGATGCTATTATGGAAGAAGAGGTAATAAAGAAAACACAGTGCTCCCTGCCGACTTTAAGGATCTTGTAACAGGATTGCTGCCAAAATACAAAAAGTACAATAAAGTGCAAATGCTCAGAGATCTCAGAAAAGTGCAAAAATGATGGAATAAAAGGGAAGGGGGTGAGACAGCAGCACAAGACCTGCGCTAGCCCTTGGTAGACTGAGAGAACTCAGGAGGCAGGAGGGAGCAAAACATGGCCAGGGCGGCTAGTTAGCCAGCACCACACAAGCACACACACTACAAGAGAGATCACTAACTGGCAGCTTTGCTAACTAGCCTCTCAGCTAAAACGCTCTCCTCTGAAACAAATCTCTATTAATACAAGACCCAATTTAAATGCTGGCTTTTCAGGGAACTCCTACTCTGGGATTTAATCTCTTCTCCTTTAAGCTTCAGGACACTTTCTATGTCTAGCAGCCTCATTGCAGTTTCCACACACACTGCAGACAGCATCAGAGCACATGGCTTTTCCTCTTCTCTTCAGAAGGGTCCTATGTCCTTCTCTAATCAGGAGACACTCACATTTTAAAATAACTGTAGATTAATGGAACTAAATCAACCAAAGGGGGTGCTAGTAGAAGAGCTGTGTTTGCATAAAGGATTATAAAATATTTTAATATTCTGAGTATAGAAATACTAAAAGTAGCAAAAATATTCCTACTTACTTGTCTACTTCTTCATTATAAAGAATAGAAGGCAAGCTGGAGAGATGGCTCAGCGGATAAGAGCATTGATTGCTCTTCCAGAGGACCAGGGTTCAATTCCCAGCACCCACATAGTGGCTCATAATTGTCTGTAACTCACACATGTGGTACACAGACATATATGCAAGCAAAATACTCATACACATAAATAATTTTTTAGGGAGGGAGAGAGAGAGAGAAAGGAAGAGAGAGGGATGGGGAGAAGGAGAGGGAGGGAAGAAAGAATAGAAGGCATTGCCTCATTAATGATGAATTTCCCGACCATGTTACATTTTAAGAGATTAAAACCAAAATGTTAATAAGAATTCAAACTATTACAGAATCTAAAAGTGCAACTCAGTTAAATAATATTAATTCTTGTATAATAAAACTTTTTGCTTAAATTACCTTATTAAGTCTTACTCAACGTTTTATAAAACCCTTTCAAATAGTTATTATCTTACTTTTACAATGGCCCGGAGAGACTAAATGCTTTGCCCAAGGTCACAAAGCTGGTTAGTGGACACATAAGAACTTGAATTTAGGTTCATCATACTACAAACCCTATAATCTTAACCACAAAGCTATATTAATTGCTGAAATGACTCAACTTGCAGACTGCTGCTCTATCTACTCAGAAACACACCCTTCTAAATAAATACACTCAAGGGATCTCCATACACATTTCTCACAAAAATGATGCAATGAGCGGGGTCCCCATTTTTATCTATCAGCTGTAACTCTACAGATTCTCAGCCTTCCTAATGCTATGATCGCTTAATACACAGTTCCTCATGTTGTAGTAATCCCAACCACAAAATTATTTTCATTGCTACTTCATAACTGTAATTTTGCTGTTATTATGAATTGTAACACAAATATTCTTAGAGATAGAAGCTTGTCAAAGAGGTCAAGACTCATAGGTTGAGAACTGCTATTCTAGTTTGTAGACTGGTTCCTGCTATGTGAGACTCACGGAGAAGTAGGCTTTCTTGGCTGATATGTTGGGATTACTGTCACTCCAGTCACATGCCAGTTCTTCTTCCTCCTTCCCATTCAACCAGATCAGTTCAGCTGTAGCTCTGGAGACAAACTTGTGCAAGCTCTGAAGGTGCCTCATTCGGAAGCTAGAAGTCTCCTGGAAAAGCAAGGATTAAAAGAGTAAAGTGCCAGCCTTTACATCCAGAGAAGACAACACAGTGACATCAGGAAAGAATAACCCAGGAGACCCATAGGTTGAGAACTGCTACTCTAGCAGCAGAGTCTTTGTAGACTGGTTCCTGCTAGTGAGACTCACGGAGAAGCAGGCTTTCTTGGCTGATATGTTGGGAAGATGAGATCTAGTGTTTTGTTGTTGCTTTAAAGTGCTGGTATTCAAACATAAGGCCTCAGTGGTTTCTGAGCCTTATAAGAATTTGGAAGTTTGCTGTAGTGGAATATAGCTATAATATTAGGATTTGGGACATTGATGTAAGAGTAGTTTAAAGGCCAGCATAGGTTATGCAGAGATAATACCTCAAAAAGAGTATTATAACCCATATGAATAACTACACTGTAAAAATAATCTAAAAAGAAAACTAAGACAGACCCAAACATGTGCTTTTAGAATTAGGGAAGAGTCTTATTTGGAGAAAGCCAGATTCTCCATGAGCACAATCTAGGTCAACTAGTCAAGGTCTGGATTTAAAACAAACAACTCACCTTCAATTTACAGTACTGTGTCTCCAACTTTCCAAGAGTTTCAACATAGCTGGTATGAAAATTTTGGGACATCTTTCCCTAACACAAAAGGAATGAAACAAAAAGACATTAAAGAAACAGTGAAGAAACTCTGTGGTGTGCTTTCAACAATGTAAAGAGAATGTTGATATGCAGGTGAGGGCTCACTGCTCTGGACAACAAGTTTCTAGTTCAGACTTTATAGTAGAGACAACATTGCATACACACCAACCCAGAAGAGTGATCTAACCAGAACTCCTCAAGGGCCTGTGTTTCCAACCATTCAGAGGCCTCTAAGCAAACCCCATGCTTGATGACTGCTCTTTTGAAGGTAGTGGAGGTGACAAAATAAAAAAACAGGAGGACAGGAGCATAAGGTATTGCTCCGTAATAGAGCACTTGCCTAACAGGCACTGACCCCTAAGTTTGGTCCACTACCCCCAGAAACCAAACTAAAACACTCAAAACAAGATGGAATGATGAGTGATGGAGGGCTGAGCAGTTCTGCACAGCAGCTCTCACCTGCAGGCTCATAGCAAAAAGAAAAATATGAATTTTGGAGGCAGACAGCTTGAGTTTAGATACTGATATTTACTAATTCTGACTTTATCTTTGAGCATCAATTTTAAAAGTTTTTCAGTTTCTCTATTATTTTTTAAATCTGTGCATACGTGTGTGCGTCTGTCTGTCTGTCTGTCTGTCTTTGAGTGGAGTATACGCATCTGACTTCAAGTGCCTGTATAAGTTGTACAGCTAGAGTTATAGACATTTATGAGCCATATGATGTGAGTGCTAGGAACTAAATTTAGATTATCCATAGAGCAATATGAATTAACTGCTGAGCCATCTCTTCAGGTCCTGAGATCATGTTTTGTTTTTCAGTATAAAAATATCTATTAGTTAAGATACTTTTCTCACAAAGTTATTTCAAAGGTTAACAGACACCCTTTGAATAAAGTAGGAATTAGTTGTAAAGTGTTATTCATTATACAATTTTCAGAAACAGCAGTGTTGACTATATATAGCTCCCACTACCTGTTCCTCCCCATATCACATAATGTCGATCTGAAATGCTGTCTACCTCATACAGCCTAGCCTCTTTGACGCTTGAGCCCAGTCCTTCCACGCTGGTGTGGATATGCTGCTGTGTTTCCAGCTGCAATTCCACACTAGGCAGATCATTTCCCCATTCTGCTCGTTCCAGTTTCATCTGAAAAGAAGAAAAGCACAGATGTGTTATAATTTGCAAAGCACAGAAAAGTGGTAGAGTCAGGTACATGTTTGTAATCTCAGCACTTAGAACACAGATGGAAGGGTTTCCTGGTCATCCTGGATTACACAAGAACTTGACTTAAATAAACAAAAAAATAGCAAGGGGTATGAATTGGGCATCTAAACTGCCTCTATAATTCCATGTCTTCTTACAGGAAAATATCCCACAATCAACCCTCAAGAGCCTAGAGAGGAAGTCTCTTAACTGTAGCAATGGTGGCCTATAAGAAAACAGCCCTGACTTTATGAGTCGGAAATGGAGCTGAATGTTCAAACATTCCCCTTTATAGGGTCACAAGACAAAGTGGTGCATGCCTTTAATCCCAGCACTCAATAGGCAAAGAGGCAGGCAGTTCTCAAGCCAGCCTGGGTTACATAATAACCTTGTCTTAAACAAAACACTAAACATGAGTCTCTTAATTTCACAGAGTAGATTGGAAAAAAAAAAAAAAAGAAACATCTAAAAAATATTTTAATTCACAGCATCAGCCACTAGCCAGCAGAAGGTTTCTTCCTCCTGTCTTTGTCCCCTCCCCTTTTTCTCCTTCCCTGAGATAGGGTCCTCTTATATAGCCCAGGCTAGCCAGAAACTCATCACCTGCTTTAGCCTCCTGGGTCCTGGGTTTACAGGGATATCCTGGCATAGGACAATGTCAAATTTGAGCTATTAACTTAAAATATAATTAAGTAGTACCATTGGACTTGTGGAATAAATAAAAACAAAAACTGAAGAACACACTCTTCTACCAACAAGGAAATATCAGAAAAGATAACTGAGATATATAGATACTACAATTTTCCCACAAGCTACCACTTAGAGCAAGGTTAGCAGAAGGTAAAAGACTCCCCAAGAACTTCAAGTCAGAAAGACCTGTACTATGCAGCATGGAATTGTGAAAATCTATACTGATCCTATCCATTTAGAATATAGGGAGAAAAGAATCAGGTAGTAGCATGTGCCTGTAATTCCAGCACTCGGGAGGCTGGGGCAGGAAGATCATGAGTTCAAGGACAGCCGAGGCTACACTGACTTTCAGAACAGCATGTGCTAAATAGTGGAGAGGCAAGGAGACATTTAAGGAGAAGGGATCTTAGGTGCAGCCAGGATCAATAACTACGGTTTTCTCTACCAGGAACACAAAACAATCTGGTCCTTTTGAGACAACTTTAAGACATACACCCACCTGCATCTCTTCTACCCAAGAAAGTAGCTCATATACAAATCGAAGACTGCCTTCATCTTCAGAGGATGAGATAGATACAAGTTCAGTCCGGGTCATAGGTTTTCGAAACCAGGAGGTAGAAGAAGAATGAGTTGTCTTGTTTAGGGGCTCTGCTTTCAGATGAGTAGTGGTTAAAGTAGAGGGTGGGACCAATTCAAGTGAAGTACAGTGGCCTTTCCGGTATAGATTTGTACACTCTAAGCGCAGGGTGACCAGCTCATCCTGCAGACGCATGACCCTGGAGGAGAAGAGGAAACTTAAATTATGCTTAAAATAAAAGATTCATTATCTAACAAGCACATGATAAAAATAAAAATGAGACCATATCAGGAAAAGTGTTTTGAAAAAGTGTTACAGGAATGCAAAGTGGTATTTTAACATCACCTAGTTTGGAGTTTTTGAGGCAAATGCCAAATTAAAGTGTTAATTGGAAGGAAGTAACATAATAGTTATATGATACCCAAAGGTCCTAACGGAATAAATGCTATATTGCTGTGTGACTTTAGACACTATTTATCCTCTGTGGATCTCAGTTTTTTCAACTATAAAAGGAATCCACTATCACCAGTGTTTCAAGGTCAAATGCTAACATATCTCTGCAGGTCACTCTGAAATAGAAAGGGATACAATAAGATAGTACTATGACCAAAAAATATACTACAAGCACTTAGTGGGAGGGATGTGCAAACGGGGAAAATCACCACAGGAAATTCCCTGCTTAGAGTTATGTGTATGCAGTACCCCAGATACAGAGTTCTGAGATTCAAGTTAAAGATTCAGTACCTGGTTTTTCAGATAATGGTTCTGTCTAGATCCATTATCTCACAGCAAGCAAGCCCTCCCTCTGAGTCCCTTCCTCCTCACCTAAAGGCCAGCTCTTCTAGCTGGTAGTAATTCTCATCCCGTAGGATCTGGAGATCCACCTGCAGCTGCCTGATGAGACCTTCACACTCTTGAATATACATGATGACATCTGACTCACACTGAACTGGCTGTCCTGATTCTAGGTGTGCAGCATCCTGTGAAAGAGAGAGTATCGGTGGGAAAACTTCATTGCTGTCACCCACTCAGGGTGGAGGGAACAAAGAAAAGGGAAGTAACACAGCTAGATTCCTCAACTGTTAATTTTGACTGTAAGAGCAGTTGGGTGAAAAGTGGAAGGCATACGCCATAAGATGTAAGACAAAGCAAATACGTACAGCCTGCAGTGTATTCTTAGCTAGTGTCAGTTTTTCTTCACAGTTCAAAGCACCATTCTGTATTTTGTTTGCAATCTGCAGCAGCAATTCCAGCCTAAAAAAACCATAAAAACCTTAATGAAGTACAAAGCTCAAAGTAGGCCCTAAGGAACGTCAGACTGCCTGCTGGACTCACCTCTCCACAGCTGGCCGTAGGGATTTCTCTCGATCGAGCATTTCAATGATGAGTTTCCCCCAGTCTTCTTCCACGTGGTTAGGGTGGTAGCCTTGAGGCAGTTTAATTCTGCCAAATTCAATCCACACCTGAAAGAGATACTTTTCAGTCCCCACCACAGCCCTGCTCTCCAGCCCGTTTTCATCTGTTTGGTAACTTGGTTCTTGTTTGTTTGTTTGTTTCAGGGAGCTATCTAGTCAACCAGCAGTTTTTCACACTTTCTAATATAAGAAAAGAATAAAATATTAAACAACTTAAGAGCCAAAACATTTGTATCTAAGCTCTAAAGTGCAGAGACCACTTGCTCTAAACTGTGCCATCCTTTCTATTATTTCTAGAAATCTGTCTTCTAAATGAACTTGATTCTAGCAAGGTTAAATCTACCCAACTCTATAGTTTTAAATCCTGTAGGAATCAAAGTATGAATGGCCATCTCCTGTCTTTTTATCTGAGATTTAGTTTTCCTCTAAAAAGCAAGAAAAAAAAAAAAAGATTTTTGAAGAGAGATGCTGTTTCTCAATGACTCCTTTAATAATGACAATTTGTTGATATTGTTTCTTTACTGCAGATTTTCAAGATCCACTAAGAGTACCACTACTGTGGTGATGATAAGAGGAAAACATGTGGAATCTATTAAGAAGTAACAACACTACAAACTGGCAAACCCCAAGTTTTAACCAAAAACATGCTTCCTTACCTCTAATAATTTATATAACTCTTTGATTCTTCCTTTCTCTCTCTCCTTGGCAGGAATTTCTGTTTCTTTGAAGTGTATATATTGGTTATAAAGTGCCTACAAAAATTAATATTTAATGAATGAATTAATAGACTAAAGCAACAGGGACCTATTTTTCTCACCATCTCATAAGAGCCAGAAGCCTCAAGCTCTGATGCTTATTCCCAGACAGAATTTATAAAAAGCAACTTGAGTCAACACTTTTACCTTTAGTTCAACAGGGTTCTGGGGGAAAGATTTGTCTGACATCAAGATTGTATGCTGTCTGATCCAGGGAATGAGTGAGTCCACTCGGCTTTGGTATTCTTGCCACCTGGAGTCCACTTCCTATAGCCAGAAGACAAAAACCATAGGTCAGATTTGACTTTCCTGCAGCAACAGCACAGAATAAAGTTGCTCAAACCACCCTGTGCCATAGAAAACCCTTTTCTAATTGCCTAGACAGATGCCCAACTTAGTACTCAAGAGCCAGTTTCAAAGATCTCCAAGGATTCCTGGGTTGCCTTCAATATCCTGACAGGTAGAAAGATTATAAGTCAAGCTACTAAAATGAAGATCTGTGATATGTGTCACATATAATGATTCTTCACATTGTAATTACAACACTTGGAAGGTTGAGGCAGCGGGACCATGAGTCCAATACTAGCCTAGAATTCATAGTCATGGTGGATAATCAAACTTGTATCAGTAGCTGAAAAAACACTGAACATCAAATGGTCTATGTTAGATGGCAAAAAATTAGCAATACCGAGGCTCATTCTTTAGGATAGTGTCTATTATGATAGACAGGTGGGTCTTGGTAAATGCACAAAAACTTAACAATATCTAATGAAGACATTCTACCTCAACAAATCAAGGTATTTTAGGAAAATGTTCTTTTACCGTAGCACTGATCCCTTCTCCACCCTCAGGGACTTTGGGGAAGGCATCATAAATTGAAGACACGTAAGTGATTACGGACTTTTCATCTGGAGATGGCACATCCACGTCTGAGAGTAAAATAAAATTTCTTGGTCAGAACAGGGGAATTTTCCCAGGAGAAAGAATTATGAAAACATGCTAAATGTACTTAAAATTCAGTAACTCACCTTCTGCATCCAGCAATCGGGTGACCCCGAGTCTCTCAGCTACTTCAAAAGCCTGCTCCAGATTCTCCCGGTTACTCTGGATTTGCACTCTCTCCATATCTACCAGATCAGGTCTATGAAAGTACACCAAGGGATGTGAAAAACCACCGTTACACAGCACATGAGCTCAGATGGAGATCCTAACATTCTCAGAACTGAACACGCTAAATGAATTGTGAAGGAAGCAGAAGGTTGGGTACTAATCCTAAAGCACCATGTGCCCAATGCTACCAAATTCCAAGCATACATACACAAATTCATAACCTAGTAAAGTGAAAATTAATACATGTATATGACCACTCAGAGCTAAAATTATTTTTGTTTTGTGGCTAAAATCTCTGTCTCCCTTCCTCATGTCATACCAAGTCACCTGCTGCTCCTTACTTTGATCCAGTCCCTATGCACTTATTCTTTCTCGTTCTTGGGATGCTGAGCCCAGAGCCTGATGGCTCACTTTGTGTCCTCCCACTGTGCCTGCCACTATATGACAGCACACGGTTGTGTTTACTGCCTGTTCTCCTCAGTAGACTGTCAGCTCCTGAAAGCAAGAACACTGACTGGCTCACTCCTTTGGCCAGTGCCTAAAACAGTAGGGCTCCAACAAGCAGTGACTCCGAGTCTAATCCTCAGTGGAAGAGGAAGACAGTGTGCCATTCATCACAAGTGACAGGGGAAGAATTCCTTTTAAGAGCACTGAGATTCCACTGCACGTACCTGTATCTGTGAATCAACGCATTGAACATTTTCCCATCGCTCCAGCAGGAAGAAAAGTTGGTACATTTGATTCCTGTGTAACCAGCTGTTACTTTTTGAGTCCACAAGAGTAGTTTCTCCTTGGCTGACATATCCCCTGATTCCCCACTAATGTAGATGTCAGAAATCTGAAAATAGAATAATAATCCTTCAAATACAAGGCTGTTGTATTTCTCCTCTCTATACGATGACCTTGCAGCACTGCTGATGACAACTCTGGCAGATAGTCAAGCTCCCAGAAACATAGACTAAAGCTATCACAGCAGCCTGGTGCTGCAGGTGCACACCTCTATCCCAGCACTTGGAAGGCAGAGACAGTTGGATCTGACTGAATTTGAGGTCTGCCTGGTCTACAGAGTTCTGGAACAGCCAAGGCTCTAAACAGTACAACTATGCTAGATGTCAGTTTTGAAACAAGTCTTAAAATATACATAAAACTTGTTAGGAAATGATCAAGAATATGTACAAAATATTTTATACAAAAATGTTTACTGAGCAAAAATAAGCATGAGACAGCAGAAAGTTATAAAGAGCTTAAACTCTAATAAGATATCATTGGTTACAAATTATAGTCCATATAAGAACCAGAAGTCTTTGTAGCATTTTAAAAGATATACTTGTGGAAAATACTCACTAAGCTTTATAAAAAGAAACAGAAGACAAAATAATATACATAGCAATTCTAACTTTATATAAAGGGGAAATATATCCTTTAAGTATACAACCATGCAAACATGTATACATATGCAATACAGATGTGTAGATTCTCTATAGAAACATAAACTTGGACACACAGCAAACTGGTAATCCCACTTGTCTCCAAATGGTAGCATTACAAGTGACATTTCTTTTCTTTTTTTTTTTTTTTTAAAAAAACTTTATTTATTTATTTGCCTTGGTGTTTTGCCTGGAACTGGAACTACAGACAGTTGTTAGCTGCCATGTGGGTGCTGGGAATCGAACCCGGGTCCTCTGGAAGAGCAGACGGTGCTCTTAACCGCTGAGCCATCTCTCCAGCCCCACAAGTGACATTTCTATCTTCAAAAATTTTAACATGGACATTTTTAATTGTGGGGAGCAGTTTTGAGATAGGGTTTCTCTCTGTAGCCCTGGCTGTCCTAAAACTTGCTCTGTAGACCAGGTTGGCCTCCAAAACAGAGTTCCACCTGTCTCTGCCTCCCTAGTGCTGGGATAAAAAGCATGCATCATCATTGCCCAGTCATGGGGGGAAGGGTGTGAATATGAGTACAGAGGCCCATCGAGGTGAGGAGTGTCAGATACACCATAGAATTACAGGTGGTTGTGAGCTGCCGGCTGTGAGTACTGGGAATTGAACTTGTATCCCCTAAAAAAACAGTGAGTGTGTTAAATTACAGAGCCATATCTTCAGCTTTGTACATTTTATTATTTTTTAAAAGGTATTTGAAAACATCTCTTAAAGTATAATACCAGACCTATTTTAGAGAGATGGTAATGCATGAGAAGAAAATGTGCATACCTCTAAATCAACACAGACCAAAGTTTGAATCCCATACTCCGCGGTCAGTTATCACATGTGTCAAACAGGAATAACAAAGACCATCTTTTCAGGGGTGCTGTGATAATCTATCCCAAGCTCAGGGTTATAATAAAAAGACCTCGTTTCTCTCTTCACTGAATGATGTTCTTCCTTCATGAATTCTTTAACTCCCACAGCCCTGACAGGCTGTGTCATCATCTGTCTCATTTAACTGGAAGCTATTTTGTACTAACAATTATTAACTCATATATTTCATTTTATCTCTTAAGACTACAAGTTTCTAAAAGGTTTGGGTATTGCATGCTAATACCAAAACTATCTGAAAATGAGAGTGAGCTCCTGGTCACCAGACACATCAGATAGTAGCTCAGATGCTGGGAAGAAAGAATGTCCAACTCTGAGGACAACTCTGAATACTACACACTCACTCATGTGCTGACTTTTTAATTAGTAATTATTCAGTTTATAATAAAATTGTAAAAATAAATAAATGAAAGCATCTGAAAGTAAAGTCTACCAAGAATCCAGAAACCAGCAATATAAAGTTAAATAAGTTTGGTGCACGAATGGTGACAGCAGAGCCTCTCCCAGAAGGATGATGAGTGCACCAGCTAATGCTGGTAGTTGTTGCTCCTCAGAGGGAGATGGCGAGAACACTTTTTTATATTGAAAACTATAACATAATCAAGAGAAAGTACAAGAATTTGTTCTCAGACTACTCATAAAAGGAGACATTTAAGAGTGCTGTGACCTCAGACAAACAGTTTATGCCAGTTAGACTACATCTTTCCCTATATGTAATAAAGGACAATAAATTCCTCTTGGAGTGTTTAAACAGATGAAATAAGGTGGTCTAGGTAGTACCTAGAAAACATGTTCTGTTACAATATAACAGAATGCCAGCTCTGTGGTGCAAACCTATAAACTCAGCACTTGAGATGAAGAGGCAGGAGGCTTGCCACAAACTGAAGGTCAGCCTGAACTACACAAAAAGTCACAAGCCAGACAGCAATAGATAATGAGAGCCTGTCTCAAAAATAACAAATCCAGCATACTCAGGTCTGAGTATTTGAGACAAAGAAAGTATGGGGAAATCCACAGCACATCTACCTCTTCATTGTCTATGGAATGCAGGGCCTCAAATCAGTCAGCTCCAATGGTGAGTACAAGGGGAGTGGACAAGAAGATACCCCCAAATGTCTTCTACAAATTTTACAAATTCAATGAATAATGAATAAGATTACAACAGAGGATCCATTCAGCAGGTTCTCAACTTTCGATTTTTAAATTTTTACAATAGCATAAGACAGTACTTATTGTCAATTACTGTTTTATAGACTCAGTAAAATAGTGCTCAATAAGTTATACTAGTTATTAAATATCTTATAAGAGGATTTGCTAGATAATTTTGCCCAACTATGAGCAAATAAGTGTTCTGTGAAGTTTAAGGTGGCTCAGGCTAAACCATGATGCTTGGTAGGTTTCATGTATTAAATACATTTTTAAATTACAGTGATAATACAATTTATGAGTCAAACTGGGATACAGCCCTGTTGTGAGTCACAGTACTACTATTATTTTAAAATCAGGAAAATTGGGGACAGAAACTTTAAAATTTTATTGGGGAGGGGAACCAGGTAGACTATTAAATGCTGCCAAAATATTTGAAGGCAGACTATAAGAACATATGGAGAGTTTGCATAGAGCCCAAAAAACCACTGTGTGTCAAAATGAAATGAAATGGTAGCCTAAGCAGCAAATTCAGGGGTACAGAGTTCTGCCTCTGATAGGTATATTCATACAAAGGAAATTCAGGATAGTGCACTTTGATAATGCTTGATAATAAGATAATTCTACAAATCTTTTCATCATTTGCCACCTCTCTGCTGACATCATATTTACCTGGCAATTTTCAGATTATTATTTGTTTCCCATATATACACACCATAAAGCTAAATAGTTGCTGTAGATACTCAACAATCTGACAGCTAAGATTCATTTTGTAAATTAATTCAGATCCAGCAATCTCTTACAAATATAAACCATGTAAAACTATGCTATAAAATTCAATCAATTTCCAGTTTGATGGAGAGAGTTATAAAGCTACTAAGTGAGGGTTTAATAATAGTACATCTATGGGTTGTAGACAGTCACTCCCTAAAGTCAATTCTATCTCCATTCCCTTTAACAATATTTCTATATGTCACAATACACTGACATATCCACATCACTTCATTTCACTAAATGAAATGAAACAGAAAAACAATTAGCAAAATAAAATCTGAGCATTTGATTGCTTTACCAAAAACTAATTTTTAATTATTTAACCAAAACTAACCATATCTGTCTAATGACATCTACCTGCCAATCACTTTCAGTCACAGTGCCTAATAGTGCATTGCATTGAAACTAATTTTAAAAATTGTTTGTTATATGTACATAAGTTTTGCCTGCACGAATTGTGCACCACATCCATGCAGTGCCTGAAGAGGACATTGGAGCTCCAGGTGTTGAACTTGGGTCCCCTAAAGGGCAGCCAGTGTTCTTAACTACTAAGGTAATTTTTCCAGCCCATGCATTGAAACTACTTCAGTGAAGAACTTCACGACACAGCTTTAATGAGACCCCAAAAAAAAAAAAAAAAAAAAAAACATGTTTGGATTACAACCTTTTCTAGACTGTAAACTGATTGTAAAAAGTATGATTATCATCACAAGCATAAACAAGCATCTCAGTAATAAAATGTGGCTTTTGTTCATCTCTTCTTGTGATACTCATGTGGTATGCGTATCATCACTAGAGTCTGCAGAAGCATTTACCTTACCACTCAAATGCAGAGCTCCACCTTCCACTTCCAGAAGCTTCCTCCCCTGGCTGAGTGGAAAGAAGCCTGAATACCATGCCAGAGACTACATGTATCTGTTTGAACCTCCTCCCAATCATACACTACTAAAGATTCAGATAATTTCTTCTCCCAAGCATTCCCACAAATATATTTCCTAATAATTCCATAAGTACTTACTAACATTTTAACCCAATGCCATGTAGTAACTTATAAAGTCACATGTTGTCTATTCATTCTGTTATCAGTTCCCAAGAAAATATTATGTTTTAGAAGCTCAAAATAAAATCACAGTTTCAGGTTTTGGGTTTGAGCAATTCAGTCAGAGAAATAATTTACAGAAAAAGCAAGTTGAGGCAGAGGTAAGCAAATAACCACAACTAGCAATACTAATAGAGGGCTGTGCTGTTTCAGTAAGTAACACTAGCTCAGTGAAAAAAAGAGAAAACACAAAATGAGACATGTCTCTAAGAATTTAGTCAAAATATGCCATATCTCAATAAACTAAGGCTATCCTAGTTACTTTCCCAAATGATGACATGAGTGGAAATAAAACAGGAGTATACCTATACATATATTTAACATAAGCAGTGGGCTGGGGAGATGGCTCAGTTGTAAACTGTACAAACATCCCAGCATCTACAGAGAAGTAAGGTTTGGTGGTATGCTGTAGACATGAGCTTACTGGCCTGCTAAAGTAGGCAATTGGTAAGCTGCAGGTTCAGGAAGAAAGCAAAAACCAAGATAAAAAGCAACTGAGAAAGATGCTCCATGTTGTAAACCTCTGGACTCAACACACATGTGCACACCTGCACACACACATGCATTCCTACATATATCCATACCCTATCCACAAATAAAAAGAAATAATGAAGTTAAACTGTGTAAATGATTTAGCCCTTTGTGATTATATTAAAAATGCTATCCAAATGTTATCTTTGCTATTAATATTTCTTTTTAATCAGTGAAACTACTTGATATTCAATTTTCTAAAAATATTGTCTACATCTCTCTTTAAGATTTTTGTAATATAGCCATGTTTTTCTGAGTCTGGGTCTCCAAAAAATCTGAGACCAAACCACAAGAATCTAGTTGTGTAACACTGAATTAATGACTACTGCTTTATAACTAATACAAATAATTTTAAAAGTGTTAATGTGGGGCTGGCAAAATGGCTCAGTGGGCAAAGGACACCTGTTACCAAGCCGACAACCTGAGTTAAATTCTCTCAGGACCATAAAATAAGGAAAGAACTTACTCCTTCAAGTTGTCCTCCTATTTTCATGTATGACTTCCATACATACATGAAAACACATGCACACACATGCATCTAACAGGCCAGAAGACAACACTTATCCAGTTTTCAAACACCTCTTCTGTTTGTTTCTATTTTGTTTTGTTTTTAAGAACAGGATCAGCTGGGCAGTGATGCTGCACACCTTTTAGTCCCAGCATTTGGGAGGCAGAGGCAGACGAACCTCTGAGTTGGAGGCCAGCCTGGCCTACAGAGAGAGTTCCAGGACAGCCAGGGCTATGCAAAAAAACAAACAAACAAAAAATAAACAAACAAACAAGAAAACCTGTTAGGGCAGGGGCATTCTGCATGTGTGTGTGTATATGGCAAAGGTCAGAAGTCAACTTTGGGTGTCTTGTTCCTCTATCACTGTTCACCTTGGCTTTTAAAACAGGGTGTCTCATTTGAACTGGCAATTCACCAACTCAGCTGTAATAACCATTATCCGAGGTTTCACTGTGGGCGCTGGGGATCTCAACTCTAGTCCTCATGCCTGCACAAGAAGCACTTTAGTTACCAAGTCATCCACCCAACCTCTAAAAAAGCCTGCCTTCCTCCCTTCCTTCCTTCTTTCCTTCCTTCCTTCCTCCCTTCCTTCCTTTCTTTGGGAGGGGCATGTGTGCTTGCCCATCACATGTATATGGGGTGGGCACAGTGCAGCTTGGAGGAGCTAGTTCTCTGCTTTCACAATGCAGGTTCCAAAGGCAGAACTCAGCTGAACAGCAAGTTGTCTTTTTCATCCACTAAGGAATCTCTCTGTGCCTTGAAAAAAACATTTTTAATATTAAGGTTTATATATAATTACATTCAACACTTCAAATTAGAAGGCTATATTCCCAAGGAGAATAGCTAAACCTTCTTGGCTTTTTCATCTCTTCTTTTCTTTAAATGGATTGTTACTTGATCTCCACCCAAAATAGTACAGATTGAACTAGTACACGGTGACATAGATTTATTCAGTTATTATCGTTTGGTTTTGGTCATGATTTGGCTATAACTTCATTGGAAGATCATAACAAAACTGTATAAATAAATACTCAACAATAATTTTTGTTTACAGAATACCAGTACCTAGAGTTAAAAAGTTCATTTTATCTTTATTATATCTAACAGTTACATGAAGGTTATATGTAATTCACTAGTCAATAAGCAATAATTATAATAACACCCCAAAGAAAGTCTCAGGAGTGCTGTGATCTATTGTATATTTAAGAAAATTTGTCTGGAATATCAGAGGACAGAGCCATCTCTCCAGCCTTTTTGTTTTCAGGTTTTTTTGGTTTTAATTTTTTGATACAAGGATTTCTGTATAACAGCCTTGCCTGGCTGTCCTGGAACTTGCATGGAATCTGACTGGCATCCAACTCACAGGGATCCTCCTGCCTCTGCCTCCCAATTGTTGGAACTAACCTGTCTGGCTGTTAGGCCTTGAACTCACAGAGATCCTAACATCTCCTTCTCTCACGTGATAGGATTAAAGGCATGGGTCACCACTCCCTGACCTGTGGCTTGGCTATGAATAATTCTGTACTTTGATATTCCAGATAAATTTTATTAAATTATACACTATATCACCACACAGAAGTATAGAAATATACTGTGCATTGTCAAGATCAATAAAATTTCTCAAATGAGTATGACTTAGATTCATTCTTAAAGGATGTTACAGAACTGAAAAATAGAAAGGAGAAAAGAATTCCAAATTAAACACTGAGATAAAATTGTCATTTGTGGCCACCCTGGGCTGTGATGAGACCTGACATACACCCCAGGAGTAGAGGTAAATAAGGAGCTGATGTGTTAAGATGGGAAAAGAAAGGAGCGAAGGCTGGACAGCAATTAGACATGGAGGCATTGGAATGCTGGGCTGGGGAGCTGAACTTGTAAATCTGTAGAAGCCTGGAGAATAAATAACTAGATTCTCTGAGCAAACAGGTGCTTGATTATGGTGCAGAAATCCCAGCTGACTTCAAACTGCTAGACAGATGCCATCACACCTTAAAACCTTTCACTTAAGAGCAAGTGAGGGTTAGTACATAGCTCATTATAAATGCCCAGGCAGGGGGATCTACTAGCAGCTGTCTTTCAGGAGTAGAGAGAAAGGTCGGAGGAGGCCTATTAGAGCTCTAATTCAGAACCTTGTAAGAGAAGACAAGCAGAATGAAAGCTCAGGGTCATAGGGTGTGGGCATTTTTATTCCAAATAATAGTACAAATTTATATTTGTCCTCAGAGGCCAAATCCTCTGGTAATAGGCATTTTCTAGCTTTTTCAGCCATGAGTAGTGTAAAATGGTATCTTGTTACTCATCAGCAGTGAGAGTCTTCTTATGTGTATGAGGCATCTATAGGATGTGTGCAGTTGTACATATGAACTGCTTGTTCCTGAGAGTTTATTTTTCTACAAAGTAATTGTCCTTTTCATGTTATTTGTAAAATTCTTTAAATAATATTAATTGCGGGGCTGGAGAGATGGCTCAGCGGTTAAGAGCACTGTCTGCTCTTCCAGAGGACCCGGGTTCGATTCCCAGCACCCACATGGCAGCTAACAACTGTCTGTAGTTCCAGTTCCAGGCAAACACCAAGACAAATAAATAAGTAAATAATGTTTTTAAAAAAAAAAAAAAATAATAATATTAATTGCTAGTATGCATTGTTTTTTGCTTTTGACTCATAGCTCCCACAATAGCCCTACACAGCACATGCTACCATTACCCACAATACACAGATTTATAAGGTATACTATAAAATGCAGGGCTGGGATTCAAATCCAGCCAGTCCATTCCACACTTGTAACATTTCAGCTGTACATATCACACATTCTAGATTGTAGACCCCTTTTAATATATGCATTATATAATAATTTTATCACCACTGTCACATTTTCCTTAACCTACCATTTAACATGTAAAATTTCAAATACATACCAAGAGACAACAGTAGAAGCCCTATATATCCAGCACCTACTTTCACCGTTATCCGCTCACAGCTGCTGTCCCATCCACAGTGCCCACTTTACTCCTCCTCCCTACTACTATTAAGATATATATTATTTTCTTCATAAGCATTTCAGTAATTGTCTCCAAAAACGTTTCTTTTTTTAAACATAGGTTTCACTATTGTTAGAACTAAAGTAATAATTCAATAGTATGTTTTTAATTAATTTTTTTTTGTTTGATCTGTTTTCTGAGATGGGGGTCTCACATAGCTGGCCTTTGGCTGGGTTGAAACTCACCACATAGCTGAGAGCCAGGAAGTCCTGCCGTTCGATGTCTTTATCTCTCAAGGGCTAGGTATGTATAAGCAACCTTGCCTAGCCTTTAATTAAGTACATGTTTCAAAATCTTAAAAAAAATTCTAATCAAAACTATCTTCTACATTTTCCAGGTAATATCATGTCTAGTTTAGTTTTGCTTTTTTCTTACAATTCAAAACCAACAAGTAAAACAACTCTCCCTATAGCTAAAGGGGAGAAATAGGGGAAAAAATAGAAAAGGCCCAGAAAACAATGTACCAGCTGACCTCCTTCCCACTTCTGGCCCCCTGAAATTGCCAGGGCCCTACAGTGTGTGAAAGGACATATGGAGCCTGGAGACAGGAGCAAAGATGGGAAGATGAAGGAACTTCTCAACCCTCTCCTTGTTTACATGAGCTAAATATTCCAGATATTGATGGCAGAAAGGAGGAGAGTCCTGGAAGAAGAAAAGGGCCAGAGCTGCTGCTAGCCTGTTCCCTGCAGCTCCAAATCCAGTCTTCTTAGTGCTCTGAGAACCGCACCTATCGGCTATTCCGTCATCCCTCTTCTGCTTTATTTCCTGATGAAGGAAGCCCCAACTGTACCACTGGCCATATCCAAAATGTGTTCGTGGAAAAATGAGCATCAGCTCCATTTCTGTACAGCAACAAACTCACGGTGTACGGTTGTGTCACCAAAGTCAAAGAGACAAGACAGAACAAGCTATGCAGACAGATGCCACAAAGAGCACAGAGCTAGGAGGTGTGTGTCCAGTCCCGGCTGCTCCTCTCATGCTCCTACTCTACAGAGGGAGCTCGTACTCAAGGCAGATGCATACCCAGGAATGCCAAGCCATATTTTAAAATGCCTACAGGGTCAGAACATGCTGCCCTCTTTCTTCCTACCTGCTGCTGTCCTGTAAGCCTGTGAATAGTTGGCAAGTAAGGGACAGGCTCCATTATCACATAGAGACTATGCAGGTTTCATGCCTGTGGCTTTGAAGAATTTCATTCTGAAGGAATTTTACATTTAACCTAAGAATTTTTTTCTTAAGTTACATATATCAGTCCATACTCGTTATGAACACCTCAGAACTCAGAAGCCTGGCAGATGTCTGCATGGAGACTCAGTCACATAGTTTCCTGCCCTTGGTTCTATCAGAGTAGCCCAACTGAACTTGGCTAAGAGGCAGAAGTGGTGGAAGCAAAGACTAGCTGCTCAGAAAACATCACATACTGAATAGCCAAAGAATCATGCTATATACAAATCATTACTGCCCAAAATTCTCTAAGAAATCTTTTAAGATTCCTTACAGAATTGTAAAGAACTTTATCTTCCAGAAGACACAGCCATGGAAAAGTACCTTTGCTATCCATGCACACAGTTCAGTATCTAGGACTGATTTCCTCATCCTTTCTGAAGTGTCTTACACTTAGGCTTGCTCAATAACCAAGCTCTGCTCTCACAATGCTCTGCAAAAGACGATGCTTGTTCCCTCTGGGCAGCAGACAGAATGCTGTTTCCTACTGTCATGCAGGGACGTGTCCATGTGCACAAAGTCAAGAAAGAGTAGAAGTTGCCCGGTGGCAGTGGTGGCACACACCTTTAATCCCAGCACTTGGGAGGCAGAAGCAAGGAGATCTCTGTGTGCTTGAGACCAGCTTGGTCTACAAAGTAAGTCCTAGGACAGCCAGGACTTGTCTCAAAAAAACCAAATATGAAAAAAGTCTCACACTTGATATAAGCATCTTATAATCATATGAATCTTCTAAAACATTATGACTTCATAATACCAACTTTAATAACATTGGTTTTTAAATATAAGCCACTTCACCGTAGGCTTTACTTAAATTATTTAACATTTACCCCATTAAAAAATAAATAAAAGTCACTTCTGATATTCTCTCTTACCCAATAAAATCTCATTACTGGTACCTGTGGTTTCCCTGTCTTCCTCCCCACCACAGTGCATACTTTATTCACAGAATACATTTTTATTCCTGGCCTAAAAAGCCTCTGACTCATGTTTTTAAAGCTGACTTATGGGAGGGATGTGGGCGCACATGTCCCAGAGCCTGTGTGGAAGTCAGAGAAAACTCTGCAGACCCAGTCCTCATCTGGGATCAAACTCAAATCATTAAGCAGCAAGTGCTTTTACCCCCTAAGCCATCTTGCCAGTCCTTATCTTCTTATTTGTGGCTCCCCCATTTTAAGACAGGCACTCACATATCTCAGACTAGCCTTTAAACTGTAATTTATGTTGAACTTGTGAATCACCTGTATCCACCTCATGAATGACAGGATTACGGGCATATACCACCAAGCCCAGGTTACTTAGTGATGAGGACTAAACTAGCCAGGCACTCTCAAAACTGAGCTACACTCCCAGCCCAAAAGATACTTTTCAATGGCCACTTTTTAGGATATTATTGGGGAGGGAGTCTCAGAATTTTAGTAACAGACAGTAGGGAGATGGGCCTATTCGAGAGAGAATTTATTACCAAAGTGGGGAGTTCATAGATCACCTTCAGTTTTGAGTTTATCCTTAGCCTCATCATGTTGATGTCAAACATTTTATTTATCAAGACAACCATGTCCTTAGTATCACTTGTCTACAGCTTAACCAAAAAAAGTGCAGCCCAGAGCAGGTATTATTCCACTTTGCCCTCAAGGCGTAGCCTTTTGACCAGCATAGACCTGGAGAATAGCTATAGCCTCTGGGCACCAGTATTTGGGGCATGGCCAGAGGGCCAGCTTAAGATCGGGGTACACAAAGGCAATCTCCTTCTCTCTCATGCTCTTGGATGGTGAAAAAGACAAGGTCAGGTGGCCTAAGTGGCCTTACAGTAACTCTGTGAGTGAATTTTGTCTTACTCTGTGTAAGTAAGTTGGTCCCCAATAGAACCCTTCCAATAAATAATTCTTCTCTCAGTAACCCATGATTCTTTGGCATTATCTGGTACACAATGTGGCTAGGTTCAATTCCTAGCACCTACAAAAATATTCTGCATCTCTAAAGCTTATGTTTTGTATACTGTAGAGGCCAATACACCAATAAAAGTTCAACCATAGATGATCTGCTGCCCGGAATCTTCCTGTGGTCTTACCTCGGTATCAAGCTTTCTGAATTCTCACCTGATTTTTAAACCCTAGAAATATTCACAGCAGTTACTGCTGCCTAACAAGACACATTAAACAAGTTCAGCCACAAAGTAAACTTCCTAGTTTTGAACTTTCAAACTGCCCCATCTCGTTCACTACTCCCACTATCCACTCCCACTACCATGTCTCCTGGTTTCCTTTAATTTTAGAATTACAAGCCAAGGAGGAAGAGTCCTCTCCTGTACAAACACACAATAAGCACATCATTAGATGCCTTCTCATAGGGAAGAGATTACATCACTCTACTAAGAACACCACCCTCCAGAGACAAGAGCAGGCACCCTGAAGACAACTGCCTTGCTCCCGAAGCCCTCAAGATCCCTTACTCCCCTGTATCAATCGTAGGAACTAAGCTAGGCTTTCCTTTACCCCTTGTACTACATCACAACTTCTTAAAGGGGGTAAACAAGCCATCAGCCCTGCCTAAGTATGAGGAATATCTAGCACTGCACCTTGAAAGATAATCCTACTAGATTGCTTCAGCAATTATACTGCATAGATATTCAAAACCTGAGATTCCCCAGAGCCAACCAGACTTGATTTTAAGAATCAAGGGACATACCTGAAATAGACTGTGCATGTCAAACCCTAGCAATACTAACTTACAGTGCCCGGCACAGTGCTAAGTGTGAAATGCTTACCCTACTTCACTTTAATATATTGAAACCATTGGGGTGGAGGAATCCTGTTGATTTTCTGCCTCTCAGGTATATAATACAGAAGACAGTTTGACTTCCCCAAACATACCACCCACCTCCTCCAGACCCCACGATCAGTATGGCTTGCCTCCAAAGATATGGTACCATCCTCTTCTGAGAAGGGGGTGGAGGTCTTTTCGGGTTCTGTATCTTCGGGCCGGATCCCATGTAGGTGCAGCCCATCACTGCCATAGCCAGAGGAAGAGGGCAAAATGCTCACAGTGATGCCACTGACAGATAAATTGCTCTGGGAAGCAGGCATTATGGGACCCCTGTGGGACACTTGAGCCACGTGGGTAGGTTCTACACAAATAGGGTCTCCTGACTGTTTTAGTATTGATGAAGCAACAGAACACTTAGCAATCCAAGAACCTGTGGGAGGGGCACTTAGAACATTCTTGGCTCTTCCCCCTACATTCGAGCCCTTTGGAAGTTGGTCTTGATCTCCTGTGTCAGAGGTGTAGTCTGTCCCAGGCAAAGTACAGCTCCGAAACCCAAGCAGTGTGCCTTCTTGCTCCACTGCAGTCTCTCCTTGCAAAGGCAGCAACACAGCCCTGCTGCTGCAGGATGCTGTCCTCGGAAATTCCACCAGTTGGCTCACAGACTTCTCACAGTTCCTTTCTGCTGGGTTATCAAGCAGGTGAGCAATGACAGTCATACCCTTTTCAAGGGAATCCCAGACTCCTCCAACAACTGATGACTCATTCTCCAACAAAAGGTGAGCAGTTTGGATCTCTGCTTGGAATCTTTCCTTTACCTGCACAATCATCCCTTGATCACCCACCCCTGAGTTGGGAGCTGAGTCTCCAGGCAGCAAAATGTCTGATGGCAGAGCACACAGCTCTGCCCCTCCCACTGTGTGCTCCTTTGGGAGACTCGCTGTTAACTTGGTCAAGGTCTCAGTCTCTTCGATGACTCCAGTGCCTTCCAAAGGTTCCTCCTTGTGAGATGTGTCTAGAATAGAGGTTTTCTTCCCTCTCCACTTCCTTTTGAACCGAACCCTCTTCTTAGGAGATATGGGAGCCTTCTCAGAAACAGCTACAGACTCTTTAGGCTCCTTAACACAGCCCAGTGAATTTCCCATTTCTTTCTCTCCTAATCTCAGAAAAAAACGCAGTTAAATCAGTCCTTGGCTCCCAGAGAAATTCTAATGTCGGCTTCATCGGATTCAATGCACATTCAAAAAAAAAAAAAAAAAAAAAAATTTGCACTATGCCGGCAGTCCCTCCAATCCTTTCTCCCTCCCTCCCCACCTCTCTCTGTCTCTTCCAGCCGCCCGATTCAGACAGCCATCTTACAGGCTCAGCGCTGCAACAAGACAAATTTCAAAGCATCTCACTGCAGTTCAGAAATCACTTGACCTAAAAGCAGACAGAACGCGGATTGGCTGCTGCTTCCTCTCTCCAAATATGAGGTAATTGGAGCACTGCCCTCAGTAACACAAACAGAACGCAAAACGGAGCTAGAAACCAGGGAGAGGGAGGAGGAGGAGGGGAGAATGAGAACGTAAGAGTAAATGGAAAAGGGAGGGGAAAGGAAGAGAGGTACGTGGAGGAAGGGGGAGGAGAATATCAAAGAGGGGGAAGCAAACCAGCTCAGCTGGTACTAACCAGCGAGGAAGGCAGAGGAGACAGCAGAAGCTGCGGTTATGGCTCCCAAACTACAAAATGAAATAGGTTTTAACCACTGTTCCAAGATATCCAAAGGAGAATAGCAAGAAATATATAATCAAAATTTAACCTAAGAAAGACAAGAGCCCCCTCCTTCCATTAAGAACAGGGGCATCGACAATCTAGCCTCCTGTGGTATACATGGCCATCTCCAAAGAAAGAGAAACATCTATTAATTCTGATAGCCATTAACACTTGAATGAAAAACCTGTAAATAGGTTTTCGAGTCTAGTATTTTAAAGCTTAATGGACAGGTGATCACTTGCCAGTACAATACAAAGGCAGGTCACCACCAACAGTACTGGACAAATATTCAATAGTAACCTTCATTGCTGCTTTTATCAAAATAGATGCTATCATATTTTGAATACTTACTATGCACCAAATATTGTAAAGATACGGTATCATCTTGTTTAATTCTCACATCAATTTGATAAGTAAAGAAACTCAGATTTAAGAAATCTAATTAACTTGTCCAAGTTTAAGTAAGTGGCAATGCCAGGCACACTCCTTCTAAGATTTCATTTTAACCAGGTAAAATGGTTCATATCAGTAATCTTAGCACTTGGGCAGCTAAAACAGCAACAAATGAGTCTGAAGCTAGCCTGGACTACTGAGTGAGGCCCTTTCTCAAAAATACCTAAAGAATAAAAGGGAATTTTCATTTCAGCTCCATTCTAATTGCCAGAGGAAGGGCAATCTGTTCTTGGCCCCGTGAAACCAGAAGATGCCCTACAGTCTAAACCAGAACTCTGCAGCTGAGCAACAAGGAAATAACACTTGCTGCCAATGGGGGTGGAGGTTAGAGGGTTGGGAAGACTAAGAGTCAGGTGATTTTTCACTTAAACTGAAGCAGAGAATGAAGTCTGAATTATATTTAAGCGAGACTCACAGACCACACCCTCTGCTATCAACAGGATTCCTCCACCTCAATGGTTTCAGTGCACAGTCTAAAAAATGACAACACACTACAACCCAACCATTCAGACTGTCTCTGAATGGAATGGAAGAAAAGAGGTATGTATACATGCTTCTTCTTTGTAGTAGCTATATACATACACAGTGGTGCAGAAGGCCTTGTATATGCTAGAGGAAAGCACCCACCGTTGAGCCACACACCAGTGTGTGTGTGTGTGTGTGTTGGGGAAGGGGGTAATGAGGTTTTGCTATGTTGTTGTCCTGGCTAGTGTTGAACCCTTTGGCTCAAGGAATTCTCTGCCACACCAGCTCTGTGTAAACACTAAAAACTTTTACCAGCACAGCGCTACTCACCTTCCCTGAAGACCTAAAATGAACCTTCCTTGAAGGAAAGCTACAGGAAACCCGCAAGCCCCTGCTCCTATGTAGCCTCCCCCCACAGTAGGTGCTTCTCCCCTAAGCCTGTTGCTAAAGCCAACAGCAAAGCTTCAGCGCCATCTTATGGACATCATGAAACACAGCAAATAAGAGTATGGGAAACTCAGACTCAAAAAATCAATTCCCCAACAAAAAATCATATTAGAAAAATGTGCTCATGCAGCCACCAAACCTTCACAAATCCATTGAAGAAAACAGAAATAAAGGAATTCTTAAGCTCTGTGCAACAAGGTACAAACTTGACTGTCATCAATTAAATATAAGCAAATAAATCCCTGAAATAGATCAACCTGGGACGAGAGAGACACAACTTACCAAGGTTCAAATCCCACCTAAACTGAGTGGCTTAACTCATCTACTCAGTGATTCAGTTTCATTACCTATAAGATGTGGACACTACCACCTACATAATGGGGTTGTAGACAAGGCCAATGATATAATGTCTAAAAAGCACTGGGCTGTGTGTCCTTCCTTCTGATCTATAGTAATCCCCATTTATGCCTGGAGCTAAATAAACATTAGGAGTCATCCTAGCTCCTACAGGGATCCCAGTGCTCTTTTCTTCCTTGACTGGATTCTAAGAAAAAGAGATAACGTCCAAGATCCAAAGTTTAGGTAGTGAGTTTGTTCTTAGAGGGGCTGCTTTCCCTGCTCTACTACTGCTAACACTGACCAGAGGACTAACCTCTCCAAGGACCTGCTTTTGCTATGCCTATGAACACATGGCCATGCCTTATGGGAAAGTGGACTTCTGAGATTTACTTATTTTCCAGTCAGTTCCTCTGGCTTTTTGTAGTTAACTATTTATTGCCCACAGTTCTATCTGAGAGATAACTGGAGCTAAAGAACACATTAATTCATTCGCTCTATAAACATGGATGGCACCTTGTCATACCCTGAGTACTGAGCACCATAGAGCATGTAAAATAAAATGTACACCTCAAAGAGAAGAAGGGACAATCAACTGGCGTGGTGGTTTATACTTATAATCCTAAGCACTTGAGACGTGGAGGCAGGAGGACCATCAGTTTAGGAGACCTGCTCTGGGAAGGAGGCTGAGGAAAGCAACTGAAAGTACTCAAGCACAACATGAGCTTGAACAAACCTAGAAAAAGGGAATTTTGCTATAGAGACATGAGGCCCAAAGAGGCCAGGTGATCACCCTATTTCAGTTTCTTCACTTGAAAAATGATAATAAAAAACAGCCATCATAGCCAATGTGTCTCATCAACCTATCTTCACAGCTTTTAGATGAACAAAATCATGAAACAATTCGTCCACTTAATGAGTACTCGTTGACTGAGGGCCTAATTCTATGACAAGCAAAGACATCGAAGGCAACGAAGTCCTTGCCTTTGCCAAACTTACTCCTAGTGCAAGGCTAAAGTGCAAACCACAAACAAGAAATGAGCAATATGCCAAACAATTACTTTACCTAACAAGTACGGCAAGTCATACAGTAGTTTCTATAACAATTTGAAAACAAACAGTAGGCCAGGAAACACAAAGGAGGGCTGGTGAGATAGCTTAGCAGGTTAAGAGATGTGCTGAGTAAGGCTACCCACCTGAGTGGAATCAATGAAATCTTTCCCACATAAAGGGGGAAGGAGAGAAGCAACTCCATAAGGCTTCACATACAGCCTAGAAACCAGTGTCTATCCCCAAACTCCATCCCTCAACTGCAAGGTCACATACACACGGATGTTCACTGCAACAATGAACACTTTATATAAGTAAGTATTCTACTACAACAATGCAAGTGTGGCATAACTGTGAGGAGTGCCAGTCACATCACATTCTGCACATCAGTTTGAGGAACAAGCCAGGCCACCTTCATCATCACTGACAAATCTCACAAAATTTAGGGCTGGGTATTTAGCCTGGTAGTAGAGCATGGGCCTCACATGCACAAGACTGGAGTGGACACACTGGAAATATAAAACATAACAAATACTAGCACATATTGTTCATGATCCCAAATCTGCTGTAAATACACAAAAGCATTTAAGAAATGACTCCAGAATAGCATTTACCATGCTAGAAGGAACAAGAAAACTGACTGTATCTCAAGTGTTTGTTTCTTTAAAGAAAAAGAAGAGGAAAAAAAAATCTCTGAAGCACAAAGAATAAAATATTAACCTGTCTTGTTGTAAAGAGAATACACATAAGGATCACATATGCTTCTAAGATTTTCATGGGGGCTGGAGAGATGGCTCAGCGGTTAAGAGCACCGTCTGCTCTTCCAGAGGACCCGGGTTCGATTCCCAGCACCCACATGGCAGCTAACAACTGTCTGTAGTTCCAGTTCCAGGCAAACACCAAGGCAAATGAATAAATAAATAAAGTTTTGAAAAAAAAAAAAAAAAGATTTTCATAACTAAAAACACAAGTTAAAATGAAAGAACTCCAACCACTTAATAATACATATTTTAAAAATGTGTCAAAAATATTTTAGAAACTGCAAGTCTCCCTATAAAGATATTGATACTACCATCATATCAGTAATGGTAAGTTTTAATCTGGAGATAGCCCCTATTTCAACAAAATCCACCATCTGTCATCTACATGTACACAAACATCAGTGTTCTCCTTCATCAACGCCAACTGCAAAGACTGGCTAGAATGACTATTTTGCTGATCTCTTAACATATAACAGTTCTACTTTGTGTGTATTTCTAAGGATATAGCTACATATAGTCATAAATAGTAACAATACAATATAATATGTATATATATGTGTGTTGTAATCTAATATGTATAAGAAAAGTGAATCCACAAAGTTCAAGCCAAACAAAACCCTAGAACAGAGAAGGGGAATTGAGCACAAAGTCCTACCCTTAACCAAGAAGGTGTTTGCAATCACACCTGCTAGAGAGGAAAAGTCAGTTTTAGGGCACACACACCCACCACACTCCAGGGCAAGTTCCATGATCAGGAGTAGCTGGCCAATGCAAAATGAAATTGATTTTTTTGTCTGTATGTGAGGGTTTGTTTATTTGTTTGGGGGCTTCTTCTTTTTCTTTTTGGTCTTTTTCATTTGTTTGTTTGGTTTCTTCTTTCCACTGAGAGAGAAAGAACATAAAGCTGTATGGGGGAAATTTTGGAGAAGCTGGGGAGGACTAATACAATCAAGATATATTGTATGAAAAAAATTAATAAAAATTTTTAAAAGAGAGAAATAAAAGTATTATCTACACAAAGACTATTATAGAAATATTCATTCTGGCAGTGTGAGACAATTCAGTGGTCAAAGTGTGTACTGCCAAGTCAGACAGTCTGAACTCAGTGCCTAGAACCCATAGGATAGAATAGGAGAATCACCTCCTGAAAGCTGTGGTCTGACCTCCATTTGCACACTGTGACATGAGTGTAAGTACATATTCCTGCACACAAAAATAAAATGTAAAAAAAGTTAAATCATCTTTGTTTATAATAACCTTACACCCAAAAGGGGGGACCCAAATGCCATCTACTTCTGAAGGAAAAAAAAATGACATCTATAGCACGTCTTATAACAAAATACAGTAAAAAGCTGACATATGCCAGGAGGTGGTGGTGCATGCCTTTATTCATAGCACATACTTTAGGAGCAGAGATAGGCAGATTTATGAGTTCAAGGCCAGCCTGGTCTATGTAGAGAGTTCCAGGGTAGCCAGGGCTACAGACAAGACACCCTACCAATAAACAAACAAAAAAATAAATAAATAAATAAATGAGTGTGCCTGGCATAGTGATGTACTTCTTGAATCCTAGCACTCAAGAGACAGAGGCAGAGAGATCTCTGCGAGATCAAGGTCAGCCTGGTCTAAATAGAGAGTCCCAGGAAAGCCAGCCAAAGCTACACAGAGAAAGTTTGTCTCAGGAGGAAGGAGGGAGGAGGGAGGAGCGAGGATATTCTAAAGCTGTGTCATGAAGCCTCAGTTTACAGGCAACACAGGCATAGAGGACACTGTTAGAAAATCCCCCAGGAATGCTATCAAATAAACTCCATAAAAGTCCTGAAGTTTTCAGCAAATGGTACATGGAAAAACAGATTTGATATAATATATATATGTATATGTATTTTAGACTCTGAGCCAAACCAAACTTTTATTTTTTTAAGTAAGATCACTGGGCACATCATAACATTGATCAGACAAGTGATAATTTTATGAAGTATTAAATTTTAAGGTATGAACTTATCGTGGCTTGCTTAAACAAAAAGACCCAATCTTTCAAAAATACACACCAAAATATTTACAGATAAAAGCATACAAGGTCTGAGCTGAGGCTTGAGGAATAAATTAGGCTATAAGGGAGATTATGAGTTAATAATTCTTGAACTAGATGTTGGGTATGTGGTAATTCTTTACTTCTGCTGTGGGACTATGTTTTTGTACATGGTAAATAACTGTCACTCCTATTGGTTTAATAAAATGCTGATTGGTCAAGTAACTAGACAGATAGTAGAGGTGGGGCAGCCAGACTAGAAGAATTCTGGAAAACAGAAGAGCAGAGCAGAAATGCCAGCCAGATGCAGAGGGACATGAGAAAGCTGCACTGAGAAAAGGTTCCAAGCCACATGGTAAATATAGATAAGAATCATGGATTAGTTTAAGAGTAAAAGTTAGCAAGTAATAAGCCTGAGCCATAGACCAATCAGCTTGTAACTAATATACAACTCTGTATGTTTATTTGGGACTGATTGGCTATGGGACCAGCTGGGCGGGACACAGAAACTTCTCACTACGTACTTTCATAAATAAGTGAATTTTTTTCCCAACAACAACAAAATGTGTTTGTAGTGCTAAAGAGATGTTTGTAGAGCTACTGAGAGCACTGACTGCTCTTGTAGAGGAACTGGGTTCGATTCCCAGCACTTACATGATGGCTCAATCATCTGTTAACTACAGTTTCAGGAAATCTAACACCTCTGATGTGAGGTGTTTTTCTGTATGCTATAAATATCATTGGTTAATAAAGGGACTGTTTTGGCCTATGGCAGGCATCTTAGAAGCAGTCTGGAAATCCAAGCATAGATAAAAGTATGGAGTTAGAGACGAGATCCAGCCACCCAAGAATCAACATGTAAAGCCACGGGCCATGTGGCAAGACAGATTAATAGAAATGGGTTAAAATGTGAGAGCTAGCTAGCAATGTTTCCTGTTATTGTAAATATTTGTCCCACCTTTGAGTTTAATAAAAGCTGATTGGCTAAAGGCAGACAGAACGTGTGACTGGAGCTACCAAGTTAAGAAAACTCGGGAACATCTCTGAGCAAAGGGACAGACATCACACAGAGCCACCAGAGAGACACCACAGGGATGCAATGGAGACATGACCATGACACGGCAGCAGATACAGAGGAAAGAAGCTGAAATGCTGCTGCTCTGAGAAAAGGTATCAAGCCGCATGGCTGAACAGGATAAGAAAGAGGTTAGTTTAAGACTAAAGAGCTAACAAGTTATATGCCTGGGCTCTAAGTCAATCAGCGTAAAAATAATATAATCCTGTGTGTGATTACTTGAGGCTCAGCAGGGCTGAGAGTGGGTCAGAACCTCAAGACTAGGCCACAAAGGCCGGCCAGAAACCTATTACAACACCTGAGCCATAGACCAAACAATTTGTAATTAATATAAGCATCTGAGTAATTTTCAGGGGCTAAGCAGCTGCAGACAGGTCCAGACCTTGGGGCTAGACCAGGTCAGAAAACATGTACAAAGCACGTATTCTAGTCAGATATGAACAGACATATATGAAGACAAAATACCCATATATGTAAAATAAATAAAATTTTAAAATTAAAGAAAGTGTGTTTGTCATATTAGGTATGGTGCACATGGCCTCCTGCCTGCATGACGAGCACCCTGCTATCCAGCCACAGCCTCAGCACTGGAATGGCTGTAAACAGGGGAGACAGCACCTGGTAGAGCTGCTCAGGAAAGTAGCCAGTCCATTATGTCTCCTCTAGCACCATAGCTACAACTGGAGAGACACAAGTGTTTATTCTTTAGTCTATAGCTTCCCCCTTCAAAGGAAGATTAGTTGCTTTCAGGGCAAGCAGAGGGTTAGTAGGTATTCTCATACCTGTGAGCATTAAGTGCTCACAATGAGGGCACTTTATGTTAAAAGCAAACAGCAACCCCCCCCCCCAAAAAAAAAATGTCTGTTCATAGAGTCTCAAGGAGATAACTGCAGTCCTACGTAAATGTTCAACAAAATTTTTATTTCTACTCTAAAGAGTACACTCACCCAGCTCAGGTTCCTGGCTACTCTTACACTCAAACCTTGGGTGCAGAAATCTGAAAAAAATACCCACCAATTCCACACATTGTCAACCTCACTCGTGCTGCAGGATGTTAGCACTGGCTTTAAACCAAAGTCTGTGATCTGAGAACTTTCTCAGGGCCTCAGGAATTCTGAGGCACCTACAGCTCCAATTCAACCAGAAGGTGGTGCAATCTCTCCAACTAGGGTGTCACATTGGCCTCATCCCTGTGCCTTTTCACACCTGTTCAAAGATGCTCCCCTCAGTCAATCATCCTACAGGCAACAATTTGACACTGGAAAGCTGCCTGAAAAATAGCTTTATTAGGCTAGATTAAAAGTGATCTAAAAAGAACATTCTTTTTACTAAAAAGAAGGCTAACAGCAATCCAGACATGAAGAGAATTGGCACCAGGAAGGCCCTAAGAGCTGCAAACATTTCGGGATGCCACTGCTGTGGTTACAAACACTACTATAGACTGTGCCCCGGCCCCAGCACACATACAAACAGCAACTCTTTTGTATCATGCACCCTAAAGTATCAGACCCAGCATCACCCTCCCCTCATACAGAGGTCCTCACAGCTCGAGTCTGATCTCACTAAGAAAGCAGACTTCTCATTCCAGACATTTAGGGACAAGACCAAACTACAAGAAGAAAACTCCCTCTAGTTTCGTAGAGCAAAAATTATGACACTGGGGGTTTCAGATACAACATCTTGTCTCCAGCTCATCTTACCAATCCTTTCAAATTGCTATCCACCATTTTTAACTACCAAACACAGGGAAGTAACACAAATTCTGCCTGGAAAGACAGCACATGTTTCTAGCCACATACAAATGGAGGGACAAGAACGAAAGGCCTTACCTGAAAGTGTAAAATAATGGTCCAGATCAGGCCCAGTGTTAGCTTGGGATTGCCATCAGTGATGTCATCATTGCGGATATTCACTAGCTTCACCTGAGGAAGAAAGGCAAGCTGGTCTCCCAAGCCAAAGAAGTTTCTTTTCTGGTTTTTTACTCATTTTCATTATTAATATACAGTTAAATTAATTTTTGGCTTACAGTCTATGGATTCTAATACTAATAGCACCACATAAAACAACTCTCATTATTCCAACACAGGCCCCATGATGGCCACTTTCAAACAGTCGAACCCTGCCTCATTCTGAGGTCCTGACTACCACTGGCTCATTTTGCTTTTTCAAGAATCATGTAACCTTTGATACTAGGTTGTTTCCCAACCCCCTACAGAGCATAATGTTCTTGAAACTCCCATACAAGCTGCTACATGAATGGTTTGTTCCCTGTAATTGCCAAGGAGTAGTTGGCAATTACATTGTATATAGATGTCTTCCCCAAGCTTGCCCATTCATCCACTGAAAGGTTCAGGAATTATTTCCAGTTTTTGGCATTTCTGAATAAAGTTCCAATATTCTTGTTCAGATTGTTGCTTTCAGGTCTCATATATAAAGTCCTCTGCTCCCCCCCCCCCTTGAACTAATTGCACTCTCATCAGCAAAGCAACCTTGCGATCACATGGCATTGCAAGTTGCATCATTAGTCAGAAACCTGATTTGTTCTCTTCTTGTGAGGTTAAAAGAGATGCCACTTCTCCCCTTTATCACTCCCTGCTTCTCTCTCCATGTCCTTTTCTCTGTCATAAATCTCTCTTTCTGATATAACACCCATCTCAGCTTTACTCCTGAAGCCCATTCCAAAAGCATACTGTGTCCAGACACATAGATGGCCCCTCCCCTTTGATGATCAACTGCCCTACTGTGCAGGAAACTGATGTTTTATTTTTGCTAGTTCTTTGAGAAAGGAGTCTCTCTATGTAGCCCCTGCTGTCCTAGACAATATGTAGAGCAGGCTGGTCTTGAACAGAGATCCACCTTCCTCTGCCTTCTGAGTGTTGGAGTACTGGATTAAAGGTGTGTGCCACCACCCTTGCCCTTTTTTTTTTTTTTTTTAAGATACTTATTTATTTTTATTTTCTGAGTGTTTTGCCTACATGTATGCCTGGTGTCCATGGGGGACAGAAGAGGACATCACATTCTCTAGAACTGGAATTACAAACAGTAATAAGGGGCCATGTGGATGCTAGAAATAGAACATAAGTCCTCTGAAAAGGTAACAGTAACCACTGAACCATCTCTCCAGTCTGAAACACGATTCTTAACTAAGATGTAAGCTTTTGAAACAGTGTGCTGAGCAAGCCACTCATCCACCTCAGGCCCACTGGTCTCTTGCAGAGGTCTTGTTACCTGTGACAGGCTGGAAGGAGAGGTCCTTGCTCTGTCTCCTCTATGGAACTGAAATCTATCTGTAAAGGCCCTCTGTGACCTCCACTCAGAGGAACACTAAAGTTCAGTGGGAAAGCTCTCCCCTTTTCTATAACTAGCTTCTAATCCCTGGGGGAGGTAAGGAGGTGGAGAACCCGCTCTTCTAGTCTGGGAATTCAATTTCCCTAGTCATCAGTCACTAACAGCCCAGAGCTGGTGTGAAGGCAGAGCCAGCTGAGTTCACATTCCCCACTCCTACCCCTTCCTTGGCTAGATTATCTTCTAATAATTTCCTCAATGACCTCAGCACCTGACTCTTATTTTCTTTTCCTACCTTATCATCTGCCACCCTTCTTACAACCTTAACACACACTGATGACTCAAGTGTTGCCCTATTTGTAGTTTGCTTGACTTTTCAATTCTGAAGATCCTTTGGTCTCCTGCATAACTCCAGCTTGGGTCTCCGTGATACACGAACTGCTCTCGTGATTTCCTGTCCTTCTGAGTCTATCATGATTCTCCATTGCCTGCACTTTCTCTCTATCATAGTAACTGACTGAACCCTCTGTCCCTGTGTGCACTTCCAGCTAACCAATCCTGATTTCAGCTTGTCTAACTCAACATATAAACATTACAATGTGGCTTCCTCTTAAATATTCTAACAGCTTCTACTTCATTATTAAATTATTTAAACAAACAGATCTTCATCAATTACAGACCACTTGATTTGATGAGTACTAAAGCTAAAAATGTTAAGAACATGTTCTCTGTCCTTAGAGAACCTGCAGGACATTGCAGCAAGCGGGAAATTAACAATACATTAATAAATGTTACATTCATACATTGTTGTAGAAGCACTAGGACATTTTCTCAAGTAAATTAGACTGAATAAATATGCAAGCCATTTAATGTCATGTTGACTTTTACTGTTGCTAGGCAATCCTAGCTCCACCAAATTTCCCACAGAGCTCCCACTGGGAGGTGGGCCCTCTGACCTCATTCACTCTCCCCACCAGCAGTACCTCCGCTCCTCCTTCTGTCCTCCTCCCTAACTAGACGAGGCAAGTCTTTTTCCTTTCAAAATTAACCTTGCCAGCCAGACTTGGTAATACGTGCTCTTATTCCCAGCTCTCAGAAGGCAGAGGCAGGTAGATCCCCCATGAGTCCGAGGTAGGCCTGTTCTACATAGTGTTCCAGGCCAGCTAGACCAACACAGTGAGATCCTACCTCTGAATAATTAATTAGGCACCGCACTGGCCCACTGGTCAGAAAACATTGAGGGGGGGTGCAGAGAGCAGCCCTGACAGGAGGAGGAACCCTAACCCACAGGTCAGGAGACTGCAGTTCAAGTCTTAGCTCTACTACCACTTCTGTGATCCGGACAAGGTCACAACAGACAGCCAGACCTCATTCTCTTTCATTAAAATCACTGAAGAAATTGGATTCTTGGATCCCTATGGTATCTTCAAGAACAAATATTTTAAGACTATTCTAACCACCTCTCACCCCATGCGTGGTCATTTGGGGGTTTTTGTTTTGAACTAGAGTCTTGCAATGTAGCTCGGCTTGGGCTCAAACTCCTGACCTGTCTGCCTCAGCCTCCCAAGTGCTGGATTATAGACATGGACCACCACATACAGCTCCGTGACTCTTAATCCTCCTGACAATTTTCAGTCTCTTCCTTTTCCTGGCTTCTCCTTCCTTGTTGTCCTCCTTACCTAGGAAGGGAATGATGTCTTTTCTCTGATAGCTAGGTCACTAGACTCCAAATACTTTCCTACTCTACTAAAAACCATCCTCTTGGCTACATTTGGGAATGTACTTCTATGACCCTAGTAATTGGGAGGCTGATACAGAAACATCTAGCATTTGAGGCCAGACAGAACTATAAGGTAGATCTTGCCTCAAAATAATAAATGAGCTGGGTGTAGTAGCATGTATCTTAAGTCTCAGCACTCTGGAGAAGAGGTAAACAGATCTCTGTAAATTTGAGGCTAGCCTGGTCTATATAATAAGTTTCAGGACAACTTGAGCTACATAATAAAACTCTCTTTAAAAAAAATGAATGAATTCATGAACAAATACATAAATAGCCATTCCCTTAACTCACTACTGGGAATTTGACTCAGTGATAAGAGTCCTTGCCTAGTGAGCATATGGCCTTGGGTTCAATCCCCAGAACCACAAAAGTCATCACTGCATGAGACTCAGACCTTTTTCTCAGACATCACATGTCAGACAAACTATCCAGGACTACCCTTGTCCCACCTTCTTCATGGGCTTTTTTAATCTTCATTTTTATCACACAAGGCCCCCCCACATGTCTTTTAGTCTCATCTTTGTTCATGAACACTGATCCTCTCAAAAAGTACAAGTTCTGTGTAAGGACAAAGAGTCAGAACTAGATCCTGCCAGATGTTCTTACCTGCCGCTGCTTTAAGAAGTCCAGGGCGATCTGAACATTCTGCAACCTGTGAAAGCGCATCCTGCCTTTCTCCCGGGGCTGCAATGAAGAAAAGGGATGCTAATTTTAGCTATGCCAATTTACCTTTACACAGCCCTTCAAGGACTAAAAGACCACACAAAAGTTCCTCAGGGCTGAAGCCAAGCATGAGAGCATGAACTGAAGCGCCTTGGAGAGCAGGGCCTGCACGTATGGGCCCAGCTCTCAGCAGCCCACAGTGCCTTGCACGCCACTCTGCATCACACAAACCCACAAGCTAATCTGAGCTCCGCTGCTCCATCAGTGTTGCCTCTTCCACAGGCTCTTCTGTGGCTGTGTGTGTAGCAGAGCTTGGTTTAGGGTGTGAGGTTAACAGAGTGTAGCTCTATGGCTCCTAAAAGCACCATATCTACTCTGCAGAAAAAAAAAAAGGCAGAGAGCTAACTGCATTACTTAATAATGGGTGAAACCAACCTACCATAAACTGGCCAAAGAAGGGTGACTCTGGGAAGGTAATTTTTAAGTACAGAGAATGGAATTATAGCTTATTAAGGAAAATTTTATATATCCAAAATGAGAAAAAAAATCCATCTTCCAAGGAGGTGTCACTGAATGTCACTACAGGAAGGCTGATCACCCCAAATGAGATTCTCAGAACAATAAAGTCTTAATGGTGATGGGCTATTTAAGAATGACAAAACTGTTTCTGCCACTTCATCCTTGGGTCACAAAATACAGAAAAGAATGCCATCTTCATCTGGTGACTGTCACCCTGCCCAAGGTTCAATCCTGACTACTAGAAGATGAGTGAAGTATGCCCGCATAGGAAGTGCTGTAAAAATAAGTGCCTGCTCTCACAGCTTCTCATTTCACAGCATTGCTATACTTTTCTGAAGCTAGGACTGAGACATCGCCCTTATTAGATTATACTCAATTTATATGTAAATATTAATTGGTACTGTGAGTTAAAGACTGACCTAATGTAAGGTAGTTCTGTAGTGAGACCCGCAATAAGAAAATGCTATAACAGCCCAAAAGTAGCCCAACACACTGAGGAGGGTGAGAGGATCCCTGCGGGTACACTCTAGCATTTCTAAACAACATTCTCAAAATGGGATGCTGTGCTGAGATGCCAAGGCTTCTCTGAGCAAAAGGATAATTTCTATGAAGCTTTAGGGAAATATTTTCAGCAGGAACCTTTGCTCCACCATTCATATAACTGTGAATACAACTTAGAGAATAACAGTCTAAAACAAAATTCTAAGGCAATGGGAAAGAGAGATGAAACAATGGCTTGAAATGGGCAGGGATTGAGGGTGTCATCCATCTCTGGAGAGAGATTATGGGTTATAATCTAGGACCTATCTGCAGAAACGGCTTCTCTTACAAACACACCCTCCTCCAAAAGTAAACAGCCCAAGAGCATGCAAGTTAAATCTGTTCTCTATAGTAACTAGAGAATTACTAAGCAAGGCCAAAGTATCTCATGCAGTGAGTTTGCAAACAACACTCTATTTTGAAAACAATTGGCATATGCTTGGTGAGAACCCAAAGGCTAGAAAAGTGGAGAGAGAATACCAGTTAGTCTATACCGTGTAAGTGTGAGCAACTGATTTTCATGCTGTCACCTACACTTTTCAGAGTTCTGCAATCAGATTCAGACAACACAACAAGGCCAGCAGAAAGTCATAGGTTTCCAGGTCACAAAGGGACTTGATACTTCCAAGTACTATTATTTTTCTGACAATCATTCTCATATAAGCAAAACAATTCCTACTTTAGGATTATCTAACAGTAGCAAAAGACAATTAGTTTTAGCTACTTTCTCTAGGATCCATATTCCCAGGTGGAAAAAGAAAGTAATTGGTGACCAAACTACTTGGAGACCTGGAGAACTCTGGCCTCTCTGATGGCCCAGCAGTGCCAGCTGGGATACTGGCATTCCCAGAAAGACCTACTACATCATCATCATCTTCCTCTTCCTGATCCTCGCTGTTTGCATGGCGCCAGGAGGGCATGCTCACAAGACGAAGGGTCTTCAGCCCTGCTGGCTCCTTTGGCCACCAACCAAAGAAAACACAACAGAACAGAAAAGAACATACACACACACACACACACACACACACACACACACACACACACACACACTGAATAAATGGGTATTTTTTCTAAAAGTAAAAACATCTCCCACCTCCAAAAGAGAGAAAAAAGAAAAAAAAAAAATCAAATCAAGAGTGGAGCACAACACACTGAATACTTTTTATTTTGAGCATATCTTCAATTCTCCCTGTCTGCCTACCCTACATTTATAAATCTGCTCTGGGAGGAAAAGACGACAAGAAGAATTCTGAAAGACATTATCTAGCTGGGCAGTGATGGCTTATGTCTTTAATCCCAGCACTCAGGAGGCAGAGGAAAGTGGATCTCTGTGAGTTTGAGGCCAGCATGGTCTACAGATGGCTTCCAAGACAGCCAGAATTGTTACAAAGAGAAACCTTGTCTCGAAAAAACAAACAAATCTAGAGTATCTCTATAAACACATGTAGGTCTTCAAAGGTCAGCAGTGGAAATTAAATTGGAGTGACTTTACCCTGTTTTGTAAGCAGTATCATCAAAAAGGATGACCTTCCAACATTATAAAGTCCTGATCTCTTACTAGATTATTGAATGGGGACCAGAAGAGAACTAGGAATGAGAAATGTCAGTTATACTAACATAGGCTTAAGACAATTCTGATCACTAAAAACACATATAAATAATTGTACTAGAAGGTTTTTTTGTTTTGTTTTTTCCCCCTTTAAAGTAAACTCAAAACAACAAAAGACTCAGGGCAGCCAAGCCCCAATCCTAGAAGGAGTTCAACATCACATAGGCAGAGAAATGTGTAGTGTGCCATATTCTATTATGTTAACACAATAAACAGTGACTAAGAATCCACCAGAAGCATTGTGGGCTGAGATTCAGACTGCTTGTGCTGTGTGCCTCTGCAGGTCTTTTCCCCCACAGATGCTTCCAATATTCAAGTGTCAATGTTTCCAAATGAAAACTGCATTGCCTGGGGCACTAAAGAGAAAGACGCTAGACCCACAAGGAACACTTGCTCCCATTAGGCTTAGATATTTGAAGCAATGGCCCAAGGACTATTATTTTAATGCCTCACACAAAGCAAATATAGAAACTATCCTTTGACAGGCCAGGAGGCTCAGTCAGGTTTCCTTCTAGATAGGAAAGGCTTTCCTACAAGCACTATTAAACACATGTGGAGACAAGGCAGGTGTATGTAATTATGTAAAGAGCCCATCCATACTATTTTCTGAGACTATGTAAAGGTACCAGCATCTGTAGCTTTCCACATCTGTGAGACACAACAAATCATGAAAAAAAGAAAGATAAACTCCAAACACCTGGGCTTTTAAATTAAATTTCAAAATTCTTAGCTGAATAGAGAAAATTAGAAGACAAAAGTAAAAATATAGCAGAGAAATGGGAAGTCTATAAACTAGAAAAAACTATAGGAAGAAAAATGCAATTTATTTAAAAAAAAAAGCCTTTGAACACAAATATAATGTTCCTGAAATATTAGTATCTAGAGAGAAATGAATGACAAAAAAAATCATCAGGCAGTGCAAAGTATAATTATTTCTCATTTTATCAAGACACAGTTTAGTTGCACAGTGCCTTCTAGCAGATGTGAGATCTCGGGTTCAATCCTTAGAACTTGGGGGAGGGGAGTCTCCCATGACAATACACAATGCAAAAATAGAGATGATGTTACTTGTAAACTATATGCCTGAGTTAGAAATAAAGTGTATCAAAACCCTCGTCTAGGTCTTCCCTCCACCCACCAACGAAGCAAGCAAGGCTGCTGCAGCCATCATCTATCTGGACTGCTGTCACCAGCCTCGCCTGCAAGGCACTCAGGAGAGGAGGAGGAGGAGCTCACCAGTTTGATGCCCGAGAGGACCTCCAACAGGGAAATCAGGTTGTGTCCATCCCGGAGGTCCTCATACAGATCATTGATGTGTTTGCGAACCTGTGACGGAGAATAAGACAAGCCAGTCAATACCTGATCTGGAATCATTTGATTATCCAAAGAATAATGTGAATCAAGAAGTAATAAAATTCAGGATTTTCCAAGTCTGAGTAAAGCTCATATGGAATAATAGCATTTATCACAGCATATGTAATTTCTAAACTGAAACCAGGTCTATCATACTAAACAACACTGGACCATATTCTAGAAAATGTGGACAAAGAGATAGGGAATCTCCTGAAAACATATCAAAAGTGACTATGGACTTAAAAAAAAAAAAAAAAACCAGGGGTGAGGCACCTCACATCTCACTGGGCATAGTCTGATTTAAATTTTTCCTTGCCACATATTTCTAATAATGAATTTGAGAATTATCTTTAATTTTTTAATTGTATTAACTGAAACAAATTCGATTCTATAGTTAAAACTATGCTAAAACAGATCTCACTTTGGAAAACTGTGGTTGATGTTGAAGATGATGCTAGTGCTTCATATTTTATCTATCAGTCAGAGCTGTGAGTACTGTTTTGGTCCTCCTATTACAGGTGAGGACTGAGCCCTGCTCAAGCTCCAAGTGGGGCTGGAGCTTCAGTCTGGTCTTTCTGGCGTAGTCTTCCCCACTAAGCACTAGGCTGTATTGGCAGTCGCCACCTTGCTCTCTTTACTTAAGAATTGTCATGTCAAGTTCATTATTCCAGTTCCATAGGAGGAAAAGGAGATGAAGGCCCCAGGCTTCACAGCTATGACTTCCTTCGGGGTCACAGGTCTGACCCAAGTGTACAGACAGTTTCACCAAGCGACACTAAGAGAAAACTGGCGAAAATAAGGAGAAAACAATTTTTTACATAAATAATTTTCTATACAACAAAGCCAGCCTAGACTAATTGGAAAGCCGAAGATCCAAGGGTCAAACCATGTCTTAAAAAAACAAGGGGGCGATAGTGGTTGAGAGCACTGACTGTTCTTCCGAAGGACCTGAGTTAGATTCCCAGCATCCACATGGCAGCTAACATGCAGGCAAAACACCAATTCACATAAAATAAAAATAAATATTAATTTTTTTTGTTGTAGACAGATCATAGTTCACTAACAAATGAAGAGATCATAAAGGTTAGAAGGGGAAAGAATATTAGAGAAATTAAAATTTAAATACAGCAAGTTTTAAATGGCAGTGAAAAGGCCTCCAAATGGAGCAGTTGGGACTATCAGAATTCAACCAGGGTCAGAAGAGAGCTTCACGGTGTCAGCTAAAGACATAGGAGATATTAGCTTTTCAATCAAAGACGAGGGCAATAAAGGACAGAGTGCCAGGAATGAGTGCACTACAAGTCAGGAGATGGAAAAGTAATCAATAAAATAAGGAGGGTGGGGTGGGGTGTACTCTAACCCTAACCCTAAACAAAAGCAGAAGCAGCAAGAGAAACAGGAAAAACAAAACACACAGACAAGAGAGTGGACCATACAGGGATCAAGGAGGATGGAACTAAAATTGTTTCAAGTCCTTAAAAAGAAATGCATCCTCACTTTTAGGTGGTGTGCGTGTGCGTGTGTGTAGTGGGTGCATGCCTATGGAGGTCAGAAGACAACCTCAGGAATCAGTTTTCCTGCTTCCACAGTGAGTTTCCAGAATTAAACTCAGATCTGTACAGCAAGAAGCTCTCTTCTGATCCTGGTTGAATTCTGATAGTTCCAACTGCTCCAAGAACAATTTTATTTGGAGGCCTTTTCACTGCCATTTAAAACTTGCTGTATTTAAATTTTAATTTCTCTAATATTTTTTCCCTTCTAACCTTTATGATCCCTTCATTTGTTAGTGAACTATGGTCTGTCTACAACAATTTTTTTTTTAATATTTTATCCACTGAATCATCTTGCTGGCCCTTTAAAAAAAAGTGTTTTATGTCCCTGTAAAAATTAGTACAAGTTGGTTGGTTGTGAGTACCTGCACACATACAAGCTGAGGAAAGGGAAGACATTTTCAAGTGAATGATTTAATGGAAATCATACCACAAATTAAGAAATGACAAGTTGGGGTTTTTTTTGTTTTGTTTTGTTTTTTTTTAAAAAAAAAAAAATGCCAGGACCTGGGAACATAGCTCAGTGAGGTGCTAGCCTGATGGACACAAAGCCCTGGGTTTATTCTCTGGTACCGTTTTTTTTTTTTTTTTTTCCCTTAACACTGGTTAAGAGTACTGCTCTGCCAGAAGACATAAGTTTAGTTACTAGCACCAATGTAAGGTAGGTCTCAACTACCTATACTCCAACTTTCAGGGATCCAATGCCCTCTTCTGGTATTGCAACATACATGTGGCACATTGGCACATGCACAGAAACAGACACCTACACACAAAATAAAAATGGATCTTTTTTTAAGTGCTAGAAAGTAATTGATTATGAAATGGGACAACTGAAATAAATGAGATATATTATTTTTTCCTCCTATTTTTGGCAAATACTCACACTCAGGAAGTACAAGCAGGAGGACAAGGAGATTGAAGATGAACATGAACTAGAGGAAATATCGTCTCAAAAACTTGCCCATCTCTTTCCATCTTTCACTTGATATACTCTTCTCTGGGGGTTGCTTTGTTTTTCAAATGGGGCTCTATTACATTGCCTAGGCTACTTTGAACTCCTGGCCTCCATGATTCTTCTACCTCTGCCTCCCAAGCACCCAGGCCTACAGGCTTAAGCCACTCAGGAAGTTTCCAAGAGCTGGGTGCAGATCACTGTGCCCTTATTTTTAGTCACATTCTTTCCCTTTAAAGGCTTCCATAGTCTCTATAACAACAGCAACAACAAACAAGAGATTTCATGGGTCATTCTTGATATTGGAAAACTTGATCCAAAAACTTTCCTCTAAGATAATTTATTAAAAGGAAACACAGTAGCTTAATGTCCTTGATCCAAACTATGTAGAACAACAAATGCATCACAGAAGATGTTTTAAAATATGCAAGTATAGGCCAGGTGGTGGTGGTGGTGAGGACACACACCTTTAATCCCAGCACTCAGGAGGCAGAGGCTGTGGGTTTGAGGCTAACCTGGTCAACAAAGTGAGTTCCAGGACAGCCAGGACTTCAGAGAAACCCTGTCTCAAAAAACAAAATAAAACAAAAAGCTGCAAGTGTGTTTTGGATTCTGGTCTCTATTTCTGAAAAGATGGGTAAAGGATGTGGTATTAGAATACCTTGCTGAACATGTACAAGTTTCTGGGATCGGTTCTCAGTTAAAAAAAAAAACAAAAAACAAAACCTGGGTCAGCTGGAAAGAGGTATGAAAATCCATGCACCATTCATTTAGAGAGTAATGATCCCTCTCAAGTGGCCTGAGCAGGGGCTGCATACCAGCCAGTGCTGGAAATCCTTAGTGTTGCCCTGTATTCATCTGAGTCCTCAATTATACCTGGAAGTCAGGTATAGCATCACACACATATAATCTCAGCACTTGGAAGACTGAAATAGGAAGCAGGTAAATTTGAGACCACCCAGGGTTTGAGTGAGACTCTGTCTTAAAAACTAAAATCACACAAAGAAAAAGTGGTGGGGGAGGGGGGAATTTTCTTATTCTAGAACAAAGTACTCCCCGAAGATATATGAGAACCTAAGAGTTCTCTAAAGGTCAACTATATCTAGAATTTGAGAAGCTTAATTGGTTTTGATCTTATACTAGCCTATTGGCCAAAGAAAGAATCTGAATGTACTCACATGGCCAAGCAAAAAAATAAATTTTGTTCCCTCATTCAATCCAAAGTTCAAAGAATTCAATCTAGTAGAGTAGTTCTGATTAGCAGTGGAGCTCTCTCTTCCTCTCTCTAAATATTCCAAGATGAAAAGATGCTGTTGGAATTAGAAGGCTGGCAGCCTGAAAAATATGAAAACTAGCCAAGGGTTTAAGCAAAGCTCTGGCTAGCCTCCAGTGTCTAACAATGCTCTGGTGTGTTCCACTAGTCCCCCTTTCCCAGGCCTCCTGTCATCACACAGCACTGAGGCAGAGGTTCAACAGGCAACATCAGCTGCAAGGAAGTAGAACAGAGCCAGAGTATTTAAATCTAACACAAAGTTTAGTGGTCCAGCTTGAACAGACATTTGGCTTGTCTAACTTAGAGACTATTATGAAAGGAGAGGCACTGAGGGCGTGTTTAATAAGAAGACCCTGTAATTTAATCACATGACTTAAATACCTCTTCCCTTTGCCCCTCCCTAGCTGAATGATCTTGGGGAAGTCATATCACCTCTCTAATTTTCACCTCTTTAGTCATCAAAACTGAGAGGATTATATAGTAAAATCCATAAAAGATAGAGAGCCATTATTTAGGCAGGAACCCTTTTCAAAGGTTATTGTAAAAAGCAATCAGATAAAATGCACTTCTAAGCTATAAACACTACTATTTACTCAAGGTAACAAATATTTATTGGCTAGCCCTCATGTTCCAGTGCAATGCTGGCAGATAAAGTAATATTATACTGTCTTGGTCTCAGTGGGCACTATAACAGGAGACAGTATGCAAACACAGGCATCTGTGCCAAGTGACACAGAATAGAGATGGAATTGCAAAGTGACTTAGTCTAAGGAATGCAGGTCAGAAAGATTATATCCCTCAGCCAAAAATGGTCAGTAGGCAGTGGGTCTCCAGGCACTGGAGACCGGGTGTGCATTCTAGGAAGAGGAACAAACAAAGCAGCAGAGAAGGACAAGGACTCCAGGGAGCATCGAGTTAGAGTTATTCAGTGTGGCCGCAGCCTAAGTTCCATGGAAGAAACTACCTGGAGGAGAAGCTGGACAAGTAGGTTAGAACCAGGTGAAGAAGGGCTCTGAATCAAGACAGAGAGCACAGCATCAGAGATGAATGGGAGATAACTAGTCACCACTCTAGGAATTTACAGCAGCAGATAAGCTTTTGGTGGTTGCCCTCGCTCCACCCCTCTCTCTTGTCTTTTTGTTGTTGTTGTTCTGACACTAGAAAACTGCAAAACAAAACAAAAGACACATTACTTGTCTTCAAGATTTTGATGGTTAAATCTAACTGAACTGCAGACAAACTAGATTCACCTAGAAAGTCTCAATGAAGGACTGCCTAGAACAGGCAGGCCTATTGGGGGGGGGGGGATGGGTTAACTGAGATGGGAAGACCAGCCCTAAAGTGGGTAGAGCTGCTTAAGAGCAAGCATGTGTACATTTAATTCTCTGCTCTTGACTGGGTGCACGTGCGTGCGTAACTGCTTCAAGTTCCTGCTGTGACTTCCCACATTGACCTGCTGTGACCTAGAATTTAGGCAGATAAACCCTTCCCCCGCCCCTCCCAAGTTGTTTGTCTAAGTATGTTATCATAACAATGGAAATGATAAATCTAACATTGCAGACAAAAACTGCAGTCTAGTAGACAAATTCAGAATAAGGCAGATAAATTCTGTAATGGAAGTACATAAGGAACACAGGGAGGTGCACGAAGGGAAGGATAGTTGATTCTACATAGGAGGGTCAGGAAAATATTTATTGAAGGATATTAAGGGAGAGAGAGCAGAACAAACATACAGAGAAGTAAAACAGCTCATCTTGTAGTTGAGCAAGAGCTTTAGATAGGAGAGGAATTTGGCACTATGTTCTCATAGAGGATAAGAAAAGGAGACAATGGTCCCACCCTCCTCAGGCTCCACAGGCGATAATGGTTGCTGGGAAAGGGCTTCCTTGCTCAGCAGGAGCCACTGAGAAGTTGAGAACCCTAATTAACTCACTGCTTCTCTCCTTTTCTCTTCCTCTCACTTCCACATGACAAAAGCCAGGGCCAGCTTTACAGGTTAAGGAACATGTGCTATAAACTGAAGTCTAAAATTTCAGCTTGCTTATTTTTAGTACTGTGACTTTGAACAAGCTGGACACCCTTCTCTAAACCTCATTTTCCTCACTGCTAAACTAATATTATTAGTAGAATATTTAGCATAGCCAGTGAAAGACTGTGAGCTAATCCATGGGGAAACTTACTATGATAACTCTGACTTATTGGAAGAGATTGATACCAATCATTGTTATCATAGGCCATTTGTTAGGAAACTATTGTGCAAGGCAAGGCCCTGGAAGAAGCCCTGGATAGGAACAAAAATGACCAATATGGAGAACAAAGAAGCAAGGCACTTTTCTGAGTTGAAGTGATTAGATTTGGTAACAAGGGACAGGCAGATTACTACTGACAGTGCTGAATCAAATATGATCTGGACAGCAAGTGAAGATATTTAGTAATTTGAGATATGTCAAATATAGAATACACCTGGGTTACATGAAGATGAATTTGTCCACTAAACCAGAGAAAGGTACACTCTTGAGCTTGAGGTAAAATGTGGGAAAGGCTCTTTGTTTTCCAGGTCTTGTGGTTTGAAAATCACCCTCACTGAAGCTGCCACTGAGCCAGTGGTCCTAAAGAGCTATACGTAATGTATGTACCCACCTCTTGGTCTGGTTTCCTGAACAACTGACCAAATTGGGGGGGGGGGCTCAATCAATCAAATTTTTGTCTGAGCCATTAGAGCCATGTGGCTCTCAGATGTGTCTTACTTACCAGGTGAGGGAAGGAAGGCAGGCCACCTAATCAAAAACAGAGATGAATGCAGGGGACACAAAAACAGAAAGAAAGGAGACAAAAATGAGGCCTCATAAAAACAGGAAGAGAAGAGAGCTGTGTGATGACCTGTTTTGATAAAGTCCAGCTGCATCTAGACGCTAGATTCAGTGGGATCGCTATGGTGACGTGCATTTAATAAAAATAGTCTGAAATATCAAAGGAGAGTCACCCACAGAACCATCTCTTCAGCCTTTTTGTTTGGTTTTGTCTGAGGCAGGGTTTTCTTTGTAACAGTCCTGGCTATCCTGGAACTTGCTTTGTAGACCAGGCTGGTCTCAAATACACATGGCCCCCTCCCCATTCTGCCTCTGTCTCCCAAGTGCTGGGACTAACAGCGTGTCCCTCCACCGTCTGGCTTTCATGGATGGGGGTGTAGGGTAGAAAAAAAAAGGGATACAGATATGATAGGATATAAGGATTATTGAATCTACTTCTTAAAAAAACAATTACTAGTTTTAAATATTTTACATTGATTTTTGTATGTTGTATACAAATTGTGTATATTGATTCAATGTTGAGATTAATTTTGTTGCTGTACATATATTTCTATTCTTGTTCAAGGTATTATACCTATATAGTTTATCTAACAATGCAATACAAATTGCTAGTCCTTGAAAGTTATTATTACTAACTAATTAGGATAAAGAAATGCAAGTTAGTAGTTAAGACATTATAATCAAACTTATAGTCATATTAGGTGTGTTTTTAAGGTCAAACACACCTAAGATAGGTCTTCTTCAGACACTTCAGAGACACATCTACAGGATATGGCATTTAAGATATTTTAGTAACATAGGTTCTTTTTATTTTTATGAAAACGAGACATGTCTGCTCCTGGCAGCACCAATCTACTTCAGAGAAGATGAAGGGCATTGAAGAAACCGCACATGGAGCTGACTGACCACCTTTGTGGCAAAAGTTAGCCACTGGGCAAGAAAGTACTAACAGTATGATGTCCAAAATGGACGTGCAGGACACACACAAAAAAACTGCCGAACCTTGTGTGGACAAGGCAGAAGGTCTTTTAAGAATATCCTGCTTCACAGAGAAGTCTGTCAGATATGCTGGGCCTGAAGATGCAAAGGAACCTTGGGTGACTGTCCAGGCAGCCAGATGTTTACGTTTTTTTACAGTTTTTGGAAGTTGCTTGCTTATACTTCCTGTTTACTCAGCTAATATTATTTCCTTTTGTGGTCTTTGAAGGAGCTGATGAAGAGATATAGTTTTCTAGTGACAATTTTAGAAAAGAAACTCACTTAGAGGTTAAAATGTATAAGCTTGAGAGACATCAAAAGATAGCTTTCAGTTAGTAATACGAGTCAGATAGAAAGTAAAATTAACTACCATCCTTTGCACTCATCAAAATAGAATAAATAATGGAATATTTTCTTTGAATTTGTCAATTGTTAATGGACTGGATATTACTGATGTAATTATTGCTCATATACATTATATATAGTTATTGTTACTTACATAGTTTTCTTAATATTTATAACCATTTTTAATTTTGACAAAACGGGATATGTGGTATCTAATAAAGCTTGCCTAAAATCGGAACAGTCAGCCACAGATTTAGCCACTAAGGTCAAGAAGTGGTGACTCACAGCTTTAATCCCAGCACTAATCTAGTTTTCTGTAAATTCAAGGCCAAAGAGAGCCAGGTGACACCCACCTTTAATCCTAGCACTAGGAAAACCAGGAAGTGAGATAGAGGGTCTGGGAATGATGGAAGAAAGCAGGAATTCAGCCCTTCCCTTTTGGCTGAGGACTCAGAGGCATCCAATCAAAGGATTCGTGAAAAATATCTGGCTCTGGGTTTTTATTATAACACCAAGTAAAATTCTTGCAATTGAGGGTGGGGAGGCTATAAAGCAACTTCTTTTTAAGTTACATTCATTTTTGTTTATTCTACATGTTTGAGTATTTATGTGTGTGTGCCAAGTGTGTGCCTGTTGCCTGCAGAGGTCAGAAAGAGCATTAAGAAGCTCTGGAAATGGAATAATGGATTGTTGTGAGCCTCCATGTGGCTTTGGGATACCAAACCTAGCTCCTGTGAAAGAGCAACAAGTTGGCCTCTGGGCCACTCTGTGGCCCTATAGAATAACTTTTAAAGTTAAAAGAAGTGTTCTCAGGCCCTCAAGAACATCACCTGGTATTGTCAGCCCTACTCTGCTGAGGCAGTGGAGTGACACTGCTGGTTCCACATTTGTAAGAAATGGGGGGGGGGGGGCGGCTGGAGAGATGGCTCAGAGGTTAAGAGCACTGACTGTTCTTCCAGAGGTCCTGAGTTCAATTCCCAGCAAAACCACATGGTGGCTCACAACCATCTATGATGAGGTCTAGCGCCCTCTTCTGTAAAACTGTATGCATAATAAATAAATAAATCAAAAAAAAATTAAAAAAAAAAAAAAAAAGAAATAGGGGGACTACTGGGGAGATGCTTGGCAGTTAAAATGTTTACCACATAGTCATGAAGCCTGGAATTCAAGTGCCCACATAAATGCTGGGTAGGTCAGATGGCCTGCCTACAGGCACAGCCACAGAAGCAGACAAGGGGTCCTCAAAGCAAGCTAGCTAGCAAGACTAGCTGTGTCAATGAGCTCTGCCTCAATGAATAAAATAGAAGATCAATGATTTCTGACATCAACCTCTGGTTTCTACATATACAAGAACCCACACACATGCAAACATGGGGGGGGGGAAGAGGAGGAGGAGGAGCCAGGGAAACATGAAAAAAAATTCTACCTTCATCAAGTGCTTGTTGACCCACTTGGTGAATGTTTTCTTTTGAACACGGTCCCGCTCATCTGCAAAGGAAACACAGAAGGGATGCTTACTGAGTGCTTTGCAAGCAGCTAGTTCCCACCATCTCTGCCCTGTCCACATCTGTTTCTCTGTTTCTCTAGAACCAACATCAAAGGTTGACTTTAGGTACAGGACCACAGGACAATGACTTGTTAGGAAGATCTGGCTCACTCAAATATCCTTTTTCCTTTTTTGATTATGACCATTTGCCACTCTGCAGCCTGGACAGAATCATGAATCAAAAATCTCATCTTGGCAATGTCTCCTCAGTACAATAATTTGTACTGGAGCAGGGAACAGGATGATCAGTTTCCCACATACTTCACAAGCCCCAACAGGCAAAATATGTAAATAGTAGCAAGAGCAGGGTGGGAGGGCTCAGGGTATAGCGCAAACATTACAACTGTTAAATCTCTCTCCTCCTGCATCACTCTGCCCATCTAACACTGCTGCCTCCACTCATTCCAGTTTCCTCACCAGCCATTAACATCCAGCCAACTGCCCAAAGCCACCAAGGTTAGCTTCCCTGCATTTTTCCACTCTCACTTCTTCTAAATCTTACAAAGACAAATTTCTCATCTTCCTCACAGCCCATCCCAGACCTCTTTAATAAAAATATCAATTCTGTCAATACTTGACAATAATTGCCCCACAGACAACTAGTCCTGTGGAAGATTTCCTTGAGGCAATTCCAGAAAATAGTGACCAGCCCTGATTCTTTTATATTTATTTGAAGCCTGCACCATCCAAACAGTATGATGAATATGTTAATAATTATCAGGACAACCTGAGAGTAATTTTTCTCCTTCTTATCAAATGGATGCCAGGGATCGAACTCAGGGTGTCAGATTTGGCAACAAACACCCTTTTCCACTGAACTACCTGTCAGTCTCTAATAATTTCTAAAAGGTAAATCAAAACAAAACCATAAAACAAATCATCCTGTCACTGACCATTCCCTGCTGCCCCTCACTGCCACATGGCTGTGTATCTGAGCCCACTTGACTCCCTCAGCAATTCCTCTCCAGCTACTGGCTCAGATAACTAAGATAGATAGCTCTAGTCCTGCCCCTGTCAGCTGTCCCGATACTTCTGCCCCACATCCAGAGTGAGGCCACACTCTTGAGCTGCACTCCTTCACATATATGTGGCAGTCTTCTTTCTCAGTGCATCACACAGACTGGGCCTGAAACTCGGCTGGTAGAGTACTTGTACAAAGTCTTGCATTTGATACTAGCACTGTATAAATGGGCATGATGGTGCACACCTGTAAATGTATCCCTTGGGAGGAGGAAACAGAAAGACTAGTTAGAAGTTCAAGATCTTTCCTGGCTACATAGTGAGTTAGAGTTCAGCCTGGGATACAGCAGACCTTGTCTTAAAACAGAAAAAGCACAACAGCTCATATCCACTAATCATTCTTTTCTGTGGAGAAGAGCATGCCAGGGATGAAACCCAAAGTCATGCTCTACCACTGACTTATGCCTCCAGTCTTCCCATTAAATATTATTGCTCTTCAATAACTCTTATTCTAATCTTATTCATTAATCCTATTCAAAATGTGCGCTCTACCTATGTTAGACAACATGACTGAAGAAGTCACTGCCCCTGGGGACTCTCACTTGGATAGCACTGCTTGACTCTTCCCATTTCTTTCCCAGGTCAGAAGAAAGGTAAAGGTTTGTGATGAGAGTCACCAGTGCTCCAGAATAATGTCAGAAATTTATATGAAGCTCTCTCCACAACAGCAAACACTCTTTTTCAGAGGCTCCTAGAAAAGGCTACACATACCCTCTCTCTTGTCTTATTTTCCTGAGTTTGTATTGCTTCCATTCAGGAAGCAATCTCTCTCCCGTGACTTTGTCGTGAAATCTTTCTTAGACTGAATCCTTTGCAGCTTCACAAGGAATAAGTTTCTTGCTTTGATATACCACAGAATTAAAGATACAGACGTTACAGTACTCATTCTAATTCCCTCATAACATTCTATTGTGGTTGAAAGGTCTGTCTAAATCACACACGGACTCAGGCATTCTAAAGCTTGAAGAGCATCCATTGTCTTACAAAGTGACATAACCACCTTAGCTCTATGAGTCTGGTGCCAAGGTCTATTTCTGCACAAATTCTACCTATTGGCTCTTACTTGGGACTGCTGGAAATTTATTTTTTCAGGTCCAATCTGGTTTTAGCTTAATAGAGTCACACAAATATCTGAAGCCAGGATTCTTGTTAAACTTGTCCACTGTATGCCAACAATTCTAGTTCTTTTTTAGATGCTAATTTGGTCCAACCTGATCATCCTTTTCAGGCCTATCATTTGAAGACTGACCAGAATCAGCTTGAGCTATTCTCCCATCATGACATGCAGGCTATTTATGCTCCCTTTGGAGTATGTTACTTTTCTTCCCTCCACCCGAAGATATAGTTATTCTTTAAATTACAACTTCTTTGTTCACTCTCTTACTGTGGCATACAGCTTCATTAAATACCTAATTCCAAGGTCCTACAGACTCTGGTAGTAAAAATGTCAATCACCAGGGCTGGAGAGATGGCTCAGTGGTTAGGAGCACTTGTTGCCCTTAGGTTTGATTCGCACACTGTGGTCCCATAACTCCAGTTCCAGAAGATCTAATGCCCTTTTCTGATCTCTCAGGCATTGGGGATCTAAATGATGCACAGATATACACACATTCAAACACTCATAAACATAAAATAAAATTTAAAAATCTAAATAACTTTGGTGTAATTTGAAAAGTGCTAGAGCATTCAAACACAAGTGGATTTGCCCAGTTTCTAAACTATTTCTTTGCTTGCAACTCTCTTCCAAGAAACTTTTATATGACCCCCAAAATATAGATACATAAAATAGCAATAATACATTTCCTGACAATAAATGATTAGTTATATTTTAAAACAATTCTTTGGCATACACACAGTTTTTTTATTTGCTAAAAATGAAAGCAGAATTGCATGCTAGTAAGATGGATGCCCTTGTTTATTTTCACAGAAATACCTGATACTACAGAACATACAACATCTTGACTCAGAGTTGAATGACAATTTTATAATCATCAATGCAAAGAGAACTGGTAAGTATATAGTACTTATGATACTATGATAGTATTATGTTTAAAGTCATTTCAGAAATTATTGGAAATCCTGCCCTAATCCCAAGCCAAAATTTATTGAATGATTTTGTTTTCTAAATCAAGTCTAAAATTCAAATAGCAGTTGGGCTAGAGAGAGGAATATCATTGTTCTTCCAGAGGACCCAGGTTCAATTCTCAGCATCCACACAATGGTTCACAGCCATCTGTAACTCAAGAAGCAAATATTTTCATGCCTGAAAGATGGTTCAGTGGGTCAAGGCACTTGCTTGATGACCTGAGTTTGATCCCTGAGGCCCATGGGGTAGAAAGAGAGAACTCACTCCTTCCTCTGATCTTGTGTCCTCCGAATGTGTGTTGTGGCATGTACATGTACAAACACACAAATAAATTAAAATGTTAAACAACAACAACAACAAAATTTTTAGTAATATTCTAGTTGGATATGTTGGTGTGGCTCCTGTAACCCCCAACACATGAGAGTTAGAGACTGAAAGATCAGGAGCTCAAAGTCACTTTAAGCTATCTATTGGATTCAAGGCCAGCCTAGGCTATAGAACTCTGTTTTAAAAATTCAAATAAATAAAAATAAAATAAAATATTCTAACACAATACAAAGATAAATGAAATTAATACATATTGAGAAATGATGGTAGAAAAACACCGTTTTTATTTTTTTAAAATACTCTTTTTTTAAACTTTATTTATTTATTTATTTGCCTTGGTGTTTGCCTGGAATTGGAACTACAGACAGTTGTTAGCTGCCATGTGGGTGCCAGGAATCGAACCCAGGTCCTCTGGAAGAGCAGACGGTGCTCTTAACCACTGAGCCATCTCTCCAGCCCCCCCCCCATTTTTTTTTTATAAGCAATCTATTATGTTTCTATCAGAAAAGAAAATTTGTGTGTAAAGTAAAACACTGTGATTGGTAACATGCACTAAATCTAAATCTGAGCTGAGTTGTTTCAGTAAGCAGGTACTGGCATTCATGGTGTGTGACATACACAGTGCAGAGTTTCTGTGGTGTGTGTTCAGAACCAAGGCTGTGGCAAAGTCACGTGCTACAACATAGCTAACACTGCCAGAAACTCCTTAGGTTAATCACATTTGACTTTTAATTGATTTTTTTGTTCACTGTGGGCTCAAAAACCCTTTTTTGTGTGTTGCCAAATTTTCCCCAACCACCTAAAGGGTCCCAGTCCACAATTTAACAGTTGGACAGTGCATTATCTCAGGGGTGTGAGCCTCACTAGCCTTAGAAAACAGGTATGGGCTGAGGGCTTAGCTCAGTGTGTGTTGAGGGGGCGGTAAGTGAAAGGGAAAGACTTTGATGACTGAGGTCACAGCAAATGATAACCAGATAACATCAATAACAGAAACAAGGACCAGAAATTGACCAGTTGCTACACAAAGTCACATCTAGTGTGAACTCACAACATGTTCATGATAGAGCTGAATAGAATTACTGAAGGCTGAAAAAGAACTTTTACCAGGCAGTAGGTGAGACTTAAAACTGATAGGATAGGGTTGGAGAGACAGAATGTTAGTTCAGAGCACTTGTTGCTCTTGTAGAGGACTGAGACTTGTAGGTGGAAGTTTGTTTCTGTTCTACCAGCTACTCCCAAATATCCAGCAGCCAATTCCCAAAAAATTGACTTGGAGGCTTAGTATAAATTACAAATGCTTGGTCATTAGCTCAGGCTTGTTACTGCCTAACTCATATTTCTATTTTACACTCTGCCACATGGTAATACTTCATTAGCATGGTACATTCATTTTCTGCTCTCTCTGTGTCTGGCTGGCTGCAGGACACAGGAAAAAAATCCACTTACAGGGATTTGGTTCCCAGCAGTCAAATGGTGGCTCAAAGCCACCCAAGATCCAACCCCCTCTTCTAACCTCCTAGGACAACAGGTACACACATGGTGTGTATATGTACACAGACAAACCACTTATACACATAAAATAAATATAAAAACAAAACAAAAACTGATAGAATGGTCTGGCCCAAATCATGACTTTTCATGACAACCTTGGGGTCACCCACACTAAGTATTTTATAGATAAAGGCGAATGACTAGAAGACTTTAAATGCATAGGAAAACAGCCTGGTCAGATGTCTGTGTTTGAGAAGCTTTCTTGACAGTTCCCATCAGCCTCTTTATCTCCTCAATTATTAAGGTGCTTACTGTGCTGATCACTCCATCAACAATGATCTAATTAGTCAAAGTTCTGAACTTTCCACATGTTTCTCTTTAATCACTTGGTAGGTACATTAATTCTTTGAAGACAGATACCATGTGCTACTTTCCTTAAAAACACCTAACCTAACAATAAGCCTTAAACAAACAAACAAAACACTTACATGACTGGTTAAATACATGATTATATGACTAGTTAAAGTAACAAGAGCTAGGTATGTGGGCACCCCACATGAGATCAAAACCCAACTGAGTTCTATGTAAGAACCCAATTTCATACATAAACTCCCCAGACTTCAGTATCACCTGTATTGTTTGATGGGACCTAACAGCCACAGTGGAAAAATTAGAGCTAACAAATTCTGAACACTACACTTCCACTCACACCAGACTCACTTTGCTCCACTATATTAGGTACTTCCAAAAACTAAGAACATCTGATTCTAGTTGTAAGAATTCTCATTCTGAAGACATACATTTTTCTGTTGTTTGGGTTTTAGAATTTTTTTAAAAAACTGAACAGAACAAAGTGTTGTGGCACACACCTGTAACCCTAGCATTAAGGAGGTGAGGCAAGAGGATTCTGAGATCAAGGCCTGCCAGGACTACAGGACTAGAGAGACAGACTGAAAAATAAACACAATAAAATATTTGCTATGTTACTATCACTGGTCAGCTAATTCATAGAGAAAAGGAGTGAACAAAGTTCCTTTTAACCCAATCAGTATTTTTAAGAAGTGGGATTTTTTTTATCTTATTTTTGTAAGGCAGGGTCTCATAAGCCCTGGCTGGCCCCGAGCTCATTATCCTCCTGCCACCATCTCTCTTAAATTCTCAGTGGTGTGGCTGGAGAGATGGCTCAGAGGTTAAGAGTACCGACTGTTCTTCCAGAGGACCTGAGTTCAATTCCCAGCAAAACCACATGGTGGCTCACAACCATCTATGATGAGGTCTGGTGCCCTCTTCTGCAAAACTGTATGCATAATAAATAAATAAATCTTTTTTAAAAAAAAAAATTCTCAGTGGTAAAAACATGGCCAAGCATTCCTTTACCTTCCTCAACTCCCAGGATACAGTATCCCTCTATTGCTCAGACTGGTCTGGAACTGGCAACCCTGCTTCAGCCTCTCAGATGTGCACCACACACCTGGCTTCCTCCCCCTTTTTCAATCTACACCTTGAAGCTGAGAATCCATTCTGCCTTGGTTTCCCCTCCTCTGGTTGTTCCTTCTCTTCTGTTCACTCTTTAAATGTTTACTCAGGGCTAGTCCTCTTTTTCCTTTATTCTACATTATAGTTTTTTAAAGTATCTACAGACTGAAGACTATTGATAAATTTGGAGGAAGTGTTCATAAACTATCTAAAGTTATATGCAAAAATGTTGGTGTTATGTGAAGGGGAAATATGTACCTATATAGTGGTAAGGCCCAAGTCTTCAGCTCAGGCCTTTACTCCAAACACAACTCACATGCATATTTAAATCCTCTCCTAAACATTTTGTGCCATGCTTACTTGAAATTCCAATTGTCTTAACATTAAATTCTTAAGCTGGGGATACAGCTGAGCAGCAAAGTATGTGCTCTGTGCATCATGTATAAGGCTCTGGGTTTCCCCGTCAGTATCTGAGGTGTGAGGCTAGGGGGCATAAACACATGTTATGTTTATTCCTTTTCACTTTTCTATAAAGTTTCCAGCCCCTATTTATTCTCATTATATTCCAGTAATATTCCAGCACTACTTTTCCAAAGTCTCATAGTAAGTAGTAGAATACAAATTCAGGTTAAATTTTAAATCATAGTTTGTAGCCATTACACATAGTGGCTCCATGGAGGAGGTGGGGGAGAAGAAGGATAATTAAGATAATCTAAAAATTGCCATCTAATAACAATCTCATTAAAAAAGGGTATTTTAATATAAAAAGTAGGAGGACAATTTCAGAGTAAAGAAGAGTTTTGGGTTTGGTTTGGTTTTGTAAAGGAGAGTTAGGTTAGCTCTATAAATACATAACTTTTAGCTCTTTCATTTCACTGAGAAGCAAGAAACTGTTCTCAGGATACCACCAGTCTCTATTCTCCACAGAAAATGAGTAAACCGCCCCCCTCACACACACACCAAAACAAACCTGGATCTTGGTCAAAGACACAAGAACTCCCCTCCTAGCCATGGGACCTAAGCAACAGCTGACGGGCCTCCTCCCCAGACTCCAACTCTTCCACAGGACTCAGTTCCCAAGTCATTCTAAGTGTTTTTCTCTGGCTTAGCTAGAAAGGAAAATGTAAAGCAACTAGCTATGGGCCCCAAAGAGGAAACTTACCTCCTCCCTCCCCCAGAGGTGAACTCCCTAACCAACCAACTTCTGCTAAAAATACCCTGACTTTCAGCTCTGTGCAACGTAACTAAAAGTGGCTTCCTGACACAGACAGAAGCATGAGCATGAATTCACTCTATAAAACAGTCCCACACCAAAGCTTGGGCTCTTAATTGCCCTACAAGCCAAAGGCAGTCCCCAGGAAGTGGGGAACCCCAGTCTATTTCACCCCACATTTCAAAAGCCCAAAGGTTGTATAATGCCTGTAGGGCTTCAAAGGAGTTGCATTCCAATGAGTCAAAGAGCACAGGGGTTGTAAGACAAGGTAAAAAACTTCACATACTAACCCATGCAGCACATTCGGCAGACCAGGTGGGCGTTGAACTCATGCTCATCTTGGTAACTGGACCACATGTCTCCACTGACCCCACCTAAGGAAATCCCAGAGGACTTCCACCTGGTGACCTCTGAACCCTCTGCAGCTCCTCAAATGGGCTTTAAGTTGTACACAGCCAGCCAGCCAAAGGGCGGTTCCGTGAACACACAGAGAGAAAAAGAACAGAGAAGTGACTCCACCCACAACTTCCTACTGACCTCCTTCTTCCCTTGAGGTCAGAGAGGAAGCTCCTCCTTAGATGGCTTCCAAAGGCCAGCTGCAAATCTTCAGGTACTATTCATACTATTCAAAAGCATCACCACCAGATCAGCATAGTGTGGAGAGGTGGGAGCTTCAAACCCCAAACTCCAATCAAGGCATTAAATAAGCCCAGGCAGATAGAAGCTAGCCTTGGAATTTGCAGAGCAGAAGCTTGTGACCTGGTACATCTTAGACAGTTGTAGGTGAGCTAGTGAGCTAAATAAATGGACTATTGCCAAGTCAGGGACAGTGCATCCCTTGCCCAACAACCTGCCCCTCGGGCTTGCCTCCAAAGAAGCACATCTAAAATGTTAGCCAACTGAGAAGGTCTTATGAAGGAAGACACCATGGTGCAAGCCCCAACACTGTCCACTGTCAAGAGAGTCCTGGGTCCCAAAGGGAGATTCATTCTCCCTACTTACAGTTGCCCAAAACTTTTGATTCCACCTTCTTTAAAAAACAGCCCAGCCCAAGCCAGTGGCAATCAGCTTAGCAGACATCATTAGCTTCAGACATAAAATCTCCTTGCCGCTCCATTCCTTCCCTTCATCCAGACAGAAATGACACAGAAAAGCTCCCTTTCCTATTCTCTCACTTTTTCTTCATAGTCGGTGTACCCAACTCAGTCATGCCAGAAATCCCTCGTCCTCAGCAGAATGCTGCTGGCTTGTTTATCCAGCTTGTTTCTCAAGTCCTGACTAATTGTACCAGACACTGGAATGTTGAAAAAGCACAATGAATGGCTTTTTCATTCAGATGGCCCAGCCTATCTTTGCTCCTTCTTCATGATTCTGGCCCTATCCCTACAATGGATGTCAGGAAAGACACTTCAACTCTGCCCTTCACTGCTCCAAAAGGCTTCTGATAAGGTCCTAATCATACCCTCTGCTCTCGCTCCCTAAATAGAACAACTTCTTTAGGCTAATGCTGCTTTCAATCCTGTTAAAAGACAGGCTCGGGGGAGGAGCTGGTGCCCAGGACAGCGAGGTTACAGGGTATCCCAAAAGACACAGGTGGGAAAAAGTAAGCAGGAGCTTGCCTCCACAAGTCCTGTGACCACCTCAGTCACCTGACAAGTTCCTTCCCTCCCACCTACAAACTGGTAATAATCTTGTTATTACTTACTAAGAAAGTGTCTCAGCTAACTCTATTCCTCCTTGACTAAGCTCTTGGTCACCTTCATAACCTGTGACAATGGTACTCATCTCTACTTAGCCTAGGAGAGGAAGAATCCTAGAAGTTACCTTGTCTGGGGAAAAGGAATGTGTAAGAGATAGAAAGAGAAGAAAAAGGAGTATTTTCTGAGTCATAGTTAGTAATCATTTCCTTTATCAAATTCCAATCCTGAGCTCAAAGGACCAACTATACTTTATCTTCAAACCTCGGTCTCTAGCACCTGGAAAGTATTTGATAGTCTAAGCTAAACTTAACTGATCATCCACTGTGACTAACTACTCACAAATCATGAATGGACAAAGAGCTTTAATTTTACCCAATCACAATGACAATTCTCTAAGAAAAGTATCATTCTCATTTTAGAGATAAAATATACCATGACATAAGTTCGCATTTATCTATCCCGCTCCAAAGCCATGCCTGTTATTATACCCACTGTCTCTGAGAGTAACAAAATCTAAGGAAGAATAACTAAGGAAGTGGGGTATTCTTCAGAAAACTAGATATTAATGACCCCTAAGGCCAGAGAGATGTGGTAGCACATACTTAGACTCCCAGTGCTAAGGAAGCTGAGGCAGTGACTACTTTAAGTTCAAGGCCAGCCTGGGCAACAAAGGGACACGCTGTCTCAAACCCTTGACAACAAAATGAAACTATGGCTGACAGGAGATTTAGAGAGCATCACAAATTAACTTTGCAGTACCCTCAAATCAACATGTCCATTACTGATTAAGTCTGAGGAACAAAACTAGCCCCCTCCTAATTTCCCTGGCATCCCAAAGAACCTAAAGACACCGAAGAGGGAAAGAGGCTTCCCTTCAGGTCTCTAACACACCTTGAGCTTCAAAGCAGGAGATGCTATCAAAGGTAGAAGACAAGGCTCTGTTAGGACAGTGAGCTCTTAATCACGAGAAGAAGATACGCTAATTCCGCCATTCTAATCTTTACAGGGTGAAGGTAGGAAAGGGTGAACTGACTGATACCAACAGATTTCACAAAGGTTCATTCAGGCCAATATTTCCACATGTGGGTAGAAGGCATGTGAAAATTTACAGCTGCTGGCTTTCTTACACTGCACAGAAAACTAAGCCAATGTATTTATTTCCAAAAACACCAAAAATCACCCAATACTAAGACTATAAAAGAGGACCCTAAAGTTTCTTTCTCTACAGTGAGACAATGATTCATACATAATCACTAAATTTTTTATACCATCCTTTATTTTGTTATATTTGTTGGTTTTTAGCCCTGGATGGCCTGGAACTCACTATGTAGACCAGGCTGGCCTCGGAGTTCAGAGAACTACTTGCCTCTACCACAAGAGTGCTGGTATCAAAGGCACTTGTCACCACACCTGACTGTTAAATTCTTTCACTCCACACTATAATGCTATAATAAATTTTGTCCCAGAAATCCATAGCAAGGTACTGTATTCAGTATCCTTTGTGAAAGAAAAAAATCACAATGAGAGGAAATAATTTTAAAGTCCCTACCATGTGCTGAATGTTTTAAAAACTTACTTTAAAAAAAAAAAAAAAAAAAAAAAAAGACCTACACAGAACCAGAGACAAACTAGGGTCATTCGGCCAGTAGAAGAATTCAGATAAAAATACAGTGTGACTCCAGGCACTCACATGCTCTTAGCACAATTTCAGATCTCCTCCAAGTCTAAGCCAAATGACTGCAGAGCCAGAATGACACAGAATTAAAAACCTTAGTGGTTTTTTTCCCTTGTCACACAGATTATAAATTTGAAGTTCACCACCACAAATAATATATATCACGTTGCCACAAATCTAGAAAAAGATAGAAAAGAAATCGACTCTAACTTGATTAAAGCATCTAATGTTGAGGCCAGTAAATGGTTCAATGGGTAAAGGTACTTATACAGATGAACAGGGCATGGTTCCTGCTACGGCTTACAGCTACTGCATCTTAATTCTTTCATTGGTTTGTCCCTGCAATACTTACTGACACCTGTCATGTCTCACACAGTTGAGATACTGAGATGAGTATTTTCTCAAAGGTCTTACAGTCTAGTGGCCCCTCCTACTTTGCCCTGTAGAGTTGAATAGGCAGTAACCAGAGAGCCACAGGAGCACAAAATACCCTTACCTATTGCATTGAACAGAACTGCCAGTAATTGCTGACTCTAAGAACAAGGACTAAGGAAATGAGTTGAAAAGAAGAAATGGGCACTTCAGGGGAGACAGTTAAAAAATTTCAAATTACTCTGAAATATTAGGTGCTTATTAATAAGCTAATGAATCCAAAAGTGTTGGAAAGGTGCAAATCATAAAAATTCTTTCATTCCATGCTGAAGAACTTTCTTCAAAAAGCAAAGAGAAGACTGGACAGTGGTGGCATGCGCCTTTAATCCCAGCACTCAGGAGGCAGAGGCAGGCAGATCTGAGGTCACGGTCATTCTGGTCTACAAAGCAAGTTCCAGGACACAGCCAGAGCAGTTATACAGAAAAGCCTTGTCTGGTGGGGGGGGGGGGGAGGAAACCTAAATATGCTTTAAGCAGGATATATACAACTCTGTATTTTAAATAGATAATGATGTGTATGATACACAGTATGCATGTAGAGGCCAGGGGATACCTTTATGGTTGTTAGCTATCATGTGGTTGCTGGGAATTGAACTCAGGACCTCTGGATGCTAGTGCTCTTAACCTCTGAGCCATTTCTCCAGGCCCCTTTCCTAAACATTTCTACTACCTGGGGACCAAGCATCCAAATATATGAACCTATAGGGGCCATTCTCATTCAAACAATCACAAATGCCTTATGAAAAAAATGTAAAACTATGTACGATATTGAATCTGTTAATGTATATAGACCCTGCTAATCCTAGAAGCAAAACTTAGCACTCTATCCACTCGAAGAGTGTGTAAAGTAAATACCTACACAATGAGGATTTAACGGAACATGGGCCCCAGAACTGCAGGGCTAAAAGAACTTTCCAAAATAGCCAGTCCAGCAATACCCACTTCTGATTTAATATTCTATTTGTTTTGAGACAGGATCTCACTATGTAGCTCTGGCTGTTCTACAACTCACTCTGTAGACCAGGCTGGCCTGAAACTCACAGAGATCCATCTGCCTCTGCCTCCTGAATGGTGAGTTAAAAAAACCTTTGTTTGTTTGCTTGTTTTTGAGACAGGGTCTTTCTATATAGCCCTAGCCATCCTAGAACTCTCTACTTAGAGCAGGCTGACTTTGAATTCAGAGATACACCTGTACCACCACACTCAGCTCAAACACTCAAACACTTTCACCCTGGTGGTACATGCCTGCAATTCCAGCATTTGGAAGGATCATGAATGAGTTCAAAGCACACTTGGGCTAGACATTGAGACTCTACCTTAAAAAAAAAACTAAAGGGGGAGCATATTGAGCTCATATAAAATGTAAAAAAGTAACATAAGTCAATTTATGTGTTCAAATTTACATTACTTATTTTAAAGCAAAATGATGACACCAAATAGATAATTTTGATTGTTGGGGAATTTCATTCACATCAGACTCAGCATTTGGCTTATTTCTATATTGCATTTTAATGACAAGATTCAATTTTTAAGACTAGCACATACAAATAAATAGAAGAAAACTTGGGGCTGAAAAAATGGTTCAGCAATTAAGAGCACTTTTTGCTATTGCAACGGGCCTGAGTTTTATTCTCTGCACCCACCAATTACACTCTAGTTTCAGAAGATCCAGTGCCTTCTGACCTTCAAGGGTACCTACCAGGCATGCACCAGGATATGTACTCACATACATGCAGGCAAAACACTCATACAAATAAAATAAAAATAACCATTACCATCATTTCTCTGAAATAAACCAATATAAAAATCTTGAAAGAACTGAGGATGCTTGAAAATTGAACGTCTTCAAAAGCTTAAACTATGACCATTATGTATACTGTGTAAATATGAATAGAAAATGAACAAAAAGAAAAAACTCTTCCATACACACTAAACCAGCCTTACTTACCCCATCACACAGCAATGTGTCATCTACACAGTTATGAACCAAATACCTAACCCATACAACTTAGCCTTGTCTGGAAGGTCCATATGTTCTAATTAAATAACAAAAATAAATCAGGTTTAAAAAAAGACAACATTCAACCAGATGTGAAGTCTACTTGGGAATCTGAAGCAAGGGGGTTTAAAAATCTCAACACGTGAATTTTCATGTTTATCATTTTATATATGTATACAGAAATGGTGAAGAAATTTTATTCTAGTCATGTCCATTTGGCAACTAATAGAGTGTGCACATTATTAAAAAAATTTCAACAGACAAAATACATATTAAAGTTGAAATGATAATAAAATTTGTTCAAAATCCCCTAAGTGCTTCCATGGATGATTTGGGATACGTTGTTTCCAACTGAAAAGCCATCATCATTTAATTTTAAGGATAAATCAAATACAGTGCACCCTCAGCATAGGTATTAGTGTCAAAGCCATGTCACTTAATAAAAGGCTTTGCAAGGCATTTATCCTTTTAATTTCAATGTATTTTTATTAGTAGTAAAGTTAATATTTTAAAACATAAAAGTTAAAGTACTGAAAAAGGAATCAACGGCTCTTAAATTCCATAGAACATCATATACTGAAGATAAACTTTAAAGCTCTTAACCAATCTCATTACCATAATGCACTAGAAGGGAAAGCAGAAGACTCCATCTAAATGTTATTTTCTTTTTATAAATGTTAAATCATAGGATCAAATATTGCTCACCCTTTTCTTTCTGTTTTTAGTGTTAGGAACTGAAGCCGGAGCTAATAGCTAAATCCTGCCTCTGTGGTTACTGTGAGACAAAGTCTCACTATGCAACAGGCTGATCGACCTCAGGATCTTCCAGCCTTTGGCTTTCTTAGTTTAAGAATTGCAGATGCATGCAAACAGACCCCATCACCCATCTCTTTCTCAGTTCAAATACAGGAATGTCACTTTGGGGTAGTCCTTTAAACACAGCACCATACAAGCACACATAATTGTAAATGCGTCTCTCTGTCTCTGCTGATAGAGCCACATACTGAACTTGAATACTTAGCCAAAAGCTTTTCTGGGAGTTACTGGAAGGGACACTGGGAAATGACTAGACTCTAATTCTAATTCTGTCAAGCATTCATGAACTTTTAATAGAAAGATAAGTAATAGGTCACCAAATCCCCATCTTAGCTTATATGAGACCAGTAACAACTATCTAAAACAGTCTAGCGGGAAGGTAGTTAGCTGAGCTGGTAACAGGGACAATATTAAAAGCACTGAGATTCAAGAGTATATAACCAGGACATTAAGCCTTATAATCCTCACCTACAGCAACACAGAATCAGCTGTACTTGGGGCTGATCCCTACAGGTGGCAGTTAGAAACAAACAGAATATATAGCATAACTAACAGCAATCTCAAAAGAGTTCTAATGCTATAATCGTCAGAGTCTAATTTCCTGGAGGAAAACAACCTTAGCTTCCTAACACTTATGGCTTAGGTATAGCTAGACTGTGAAATGCCCCAGAAAAGAACTGCATCAAAGAACAGCACAGAATGTACCTCAGGAAGGACACCATAAAACCCTTTCCCAGTACTGCCCCTCTACCTTAAATACACCAATCCCATACTTCAGAAGATGGTGACAGGACTCCAGAACTTTAGTTGAAGATTGAGAGGGCAAAACAAGGAAGGGCTTGATCCTCTGAAGCAGGGCACAGGTTAGAACAGTGCTCCCTTCCCTTTAACTCTGAGCCCAGGCATCATCCCAACCATCCAGCACTCTTAGCCAGTGTCACAAAACAGGAATGAGTCTGGAACCTATTCTTCAACACCCCCCCCCCCACCGTGTGTGTGTGTGTGTGTGTGTGTGTGTGTGTGTGGTCTGTCTGTGTGTGTGTGTGTGTGTGTGTGTGTGTGTGGTCTGTCTGTCTGTATGTATTTTTCTCCCTCCCTACTACACCACCCCCCTTGCACAGCACAGCAGCAGAAGGGTGCACTGGCCCTTTAAGAAGAACAAGTAACCTCCTGGCATCCACTACCCCTCAGAGCCCCAAGGATTAAAGAAGGGAGGCACTACTTTGTTACCTGCTCTGTCTCTGACATATCTTTTCCAGTACAGAACACCAGCAATTCCGAGAATGTGAGTCAAAATAAAGATGGTTGGCGGCAAGTAAGATGAGTCTAAAAGAGGCATTTCCAGGACTGTCCTTTCTCCTCCCCCAGTGAGCCACAGGCAGAGCCCAGCGCTGCCCCTGGATGCCTTTCTCCTGAGGTTACTGCTGTCCCTTACTATCAGCTCAGCGGCAGAGGCCGATGCCGGGCTTAAAACTTCCTGCCGGCTCCTTCCATCTCGCCTCTGCCCATTTTCAGCAGACAGTAGACTGGGACTAAAACTACAGTGTGTCTCAGACAGAGCCCAGGAAACAACTGCTTGGCGGGGGAGGGGAAGGGAGGAGGAAGAGTGAAAAGGAGGCCTAAGTCAGTGTCTCGCTGATTCAAACCTCTATCTTTGGCGTCCTCTGGCCAGCTTAAACAAACCTCAGACCCTTCCACAAGAAGGGAGGGTGTAGAGGACCAGACGACATCACACTCTGAACTTTCCATTCCCCGCCAGACTGGAACGCCAAACTTGAGGACGTAGCCAGAAGCAAAGAACCGCAGAAGTACTAGAGAAACTCTTGCAGGGAGGAGGCAAAGCCTTAGCTCAGCCAGACAGCAACCCTTCCACACTGCAACCTTAGAGAAGAGCAGAGGAGGAGGATGCACACAGACCCTCGCTGACAGACTGAGGACCGGGCATCCAGGGAGCAAACTGCTCTCCAAGTACATACAGCTGGGGACACTTGTCCAGGTTGAGGAGAAACAACAAAAACCTTTCATTAGCTTTGTAAGCAAGGAGGGCATCAGGAACTAAAGGACAATAGAAAACAATACCTTCCAAAAAACCAAGGCCTGCTTACAAACCTGATGTGGGTACTGCAGCAGCAACTGAATCTTTACCACTACTCATAAGGCAAAATGACTCAAATTTAGAAACCTGTTGATGCCAGGTTCTCACAAGGATAACACTCGCAAACACAATAAACTACAAAAACCAGCGCAGGAAAGAGTTTGGCAAATTCTTATAAAGTTAACCACACAGATACAAACAACCTCACTGACAACTAACTATCTCACCAAATAAAAACAAAGCTCATACAGAATCTGTCTATGAATGCTAAATTACCAACATTATGCAAAAATAAAAAAGTAGAAATGTCTATCAGTTGGTGAACTTTTAAACAGTAATGTGTCCATACACAAGACCACTGCTCTACATTTTTAAAAAAAAAAAAAAAAAGAAAGTTAAAGATATATTTAAAGTGTTGTATGTACGCATCTGAGAGAAGCCAAATAGTAAATGCTACATACAATAGGAAATGATAAGGATAAATGCAAAAGAGAAGGGGTGGACACTATAAGAGCTGGCTCAGGAGAACTGTGGGGTGCTGGGAGTGTTCTACATATCATAATAGTTGTTCTGCTCTCCTTTGTCCAAATACAGTACACCAGTGCCACGTGGTGGTGGTACACATCTTTAATCCCAGCACTTGGGGTGGGGGCAGAAACAGATGTCTGTGAGTTCAAGGCCAGCCATGTAGACAAAATGAGTAGCAAAAAAAGCAAACAAGAAAAACACACAAACACACAGGAAAGGGTGAATGGTGTTGCACAAGTTGTTATTTGACAAACCTAATAAATACATTTAAAAGCTAGTCAAGAGTTTATACAGTCTAAATTGAATGACCTACTACTACCTCTCTCTCAAAAATAAGTACAGTGTGTACACATACAAAATAACACTGGCTCTCAAGAGCTGAGAATATACCTACTAACCTTTGTGACACTTATCACCCTCCTCTCAGGGAGGGTGAGAGTCACAGGCTTTATCCTACCAAACTGGCTCTTTATTTCTAATGTGCCTACTACACTGTGTTCTCATGAATATTAAAAATGCAAATTAGTCAACAGTGGTGGTGCACAACTGCAGTCTCAGTAGACCTAACACAAAAGCATGAGAATCAGGAGTTTGCAGTCAGCCTGGGCTACATACAGAGTAAAATCCCACTTACTTAAAAAGGGGTAGGTGTTTGCTTTACACATCTGTTGGCTTATTATTTCCCTAGAAAAAGGGAAAGATTTTAACCTACTGCCCAAAATGGTGCTAAATGTATTTTGATAGAGGAATGAATACAATAGGGGCTTTTAAATCCAGGATCAGCTACAATTGTGTGCTCCTTCGCATTTTGCCACTTGATGTAATGCTTCATGCCAGTAAATAAGAAAGAGTAGGGAGGGGGGCTGGATAGATAGCTCAGTTGTTATGAGGTTCCCAGTATCCCCATCTGGTGGTTCACAACCACCTGGAACCCCAGCTCCAGCAGAATCAGGTGCCTCTTCTACTAGTCTCCACGAGCAATGTATACATGTGGTATACACACATACACACGAATAAATAATAAAATACTATTTTAAAGAAGCTGAATTAGAAAGATGACTTGGGGGGCTGGAGAGATGGCTCAGCGGTTAAGAGCACCGTCTGCTCTTCTAGAGGACTCGAGTTCGATTCCCAGCACCCACATGGCAGCTAGCAACTGTCTGTAGTTCCAATTCCAGGCAAACACTAAGGCAAATAAATAAATAAAGTTTTTTGTTTTTTTTTTTTTTTTTAAAAAAAAAAAAAAAAAAAAAAGATGACTCGGTGGTAAAGACACTGACTGCTCTTGCAGAGGACTAGGGTTCAGTTCCCAGCACCTACAAGACAGCTCACACCCATCTGTAATTCCAGTTTTAGGGAGAATCACCACTTTCTTTTAAACTGAGGCCACCAGGCATGCACATGATGAAGATGTACATGCAGGCAAAACATTCATACAAATAAAATTTAAAAATTTTAAGCTGTCAGGATTTGTTAATAAACTAAATATGTAGAAAGGAAGGAATAGTGGGAGGGGAGAGCAGACCAAGGGTCTTGGCCTGTGAAGCTCAAGGCAGAGCTGACACTCCTGACATGAGAGTTGTCAGAGAAGCAGAGGCTACTGGGTTGGCAGGTAGCTGAGATTGGCTGTTCACTGCACGAGAGGCACGTGTATAGAAAATGCCCCTTTTGAATATTAGATGTTTAACAGACAACTGAACACACTGATCATGGTTTTTAAAGCAGGAGACTTTATGATGTCCTTTACAGAGTAAACACAGAGAGGGAGATCAAGTTCAAGGGCTAAGCCCTGGAAGCCTGCCGGCCTGAGATGTGACAGAAAAAAACAGAAGGGCTGTCCCAGGAGCAGGTGGGAGGACTCCCGGCCTCAGCCACCATGTTTAGTGAGGTGAGGACTGAAAACTGACTCTCAATTAGTGGAGGGCACTAAATCCTTTACAGGGATAGTGTGGACATGGTGGAGAAAATGCCGCACCAGAATAAACCAAGAACAAATGGAAAGAGGAGAATCAGTGACAAGTAAAAACAACTCTTCCAAGGAATCTTGCGGTAAGAGGGACATAGTAGCAAAAAGAACTCTTCTTAGCATGTGAAATGAAACATAACAGTGTTTGTGAAAGGAATACACATTGGAGAATAAAAATCAATGGTACAGTCAAGTAAAACTAAATCCCTCTTTTTCTACAAGAGCACTTCATTCATTCAATTAAAAAACAGGGGTTCCCTTAAGAAACACAGAGTTTCATTCACTCAATTAAAAAAAAAATAAACAACAACAACAAAAAAACCCCACAACCTTATGAAAGATGCCCTGGATACAAAGATAACTGTGACATTCCCCACATCGATGAAGCAAGCTATGATGTCCATAAATGAATTTGCTTGGAAGGAAAACTAACATTTATTATGCAGCTACTATAAAGTAACTTCAGGGCCAGGTATAGTGACACACATCTTTAATCCCAACACAGGCAGGAAGATCTCTATGAGTTCAAGACTAGGCTGGTCTACACAGTGAGTTTCAGCCCAGCCAGGAATATACATTGGGACTCTGCCTCAAAAACAAAAGAAAGTAACAAAAACCTTATATGTTATTTCACTTAATCTCTATGATGTCCCTGGAAGAATATGATCTACTTTAAATGCATCACTTCCCTACATACAACAGGCAGAAATCCTCCTGTCTGCAGCCTTTTCTAGTACATATGTGTATATATTTTTGAAGACAAGAAGAATGAAAGAGTTCTGCCATTGTGAAACGAAACGAGGTGTCACATGGTGCGTCTAGGAGATCTGTGCTTGCCACTTACAGGAAGTGGTTAGAGGCTGGCAGAAGGAAGAGGCTGTTTTCTTTTTAGAGATCATTTCTTATACTCAGAACAAGCCATTTAAAATGACAGTTAGTACCCAGAATATTACTAACAGCAAATGGACAGCACCCTAAACCACACCTTACAAAAAGATCAGAACCTCATTAAGATTGCAGGCCTGCCTCTTTGAAATTACTTAACTCATGTTATCTTAAGATGGTCTCCCATAACTACTACCCACAAGAAATCTCAACACTAAGCAATAACCTAGAATCTCCTTCACGTGTACAAATGGGGCCACGGCAAGTCTATGAGAAGCTGTGCTGTGGGTTTTACACAGTCTCAAACCATCCTAACCACAATGAACAAAGACTAAAAGCTTAAGACCTAAATTCACACCCACACATCCACATCCAAATATAACTGCAATTATAAACTTAGTAGAAAGAAAGCATATTATATTGAGAACTAGAAGCCTTGAGTTTCTAGAACTATCAGGATCCAGAAGACAATCTTCTACATTCTCCTGTAAGTACTGGGCATCTGTCAAAAGGCAGCAGATGTGATCTTCATATAAATGAATTAGGAGACATCCATGACTGCCTCTGTGATATTGGACCAATGATAAACATGAAAAATCCTAGAATGTCTACGAATATTCCATACTCAAGTGTCCATTGAATATAATAAAATAGCAAAAATTTCCTGTTTCTCATTCAGCAAAACTGAGGTATTATCATTATCATAGCCAAATGAGCCTGTGTTCACATCTAGATTATCATTTATAGAACATTTATTTAACTTAAGAAAACTACCATTTCCTTCTCTGTAAATGATAATAGAACATGATTTAATAAAGTTATGTGAGGATTAAGGACTTAATGCACTTAAGGTGCTTGAGAAATACACCCAATAATTAATGGCTACTGTTGTTATTGCTCAGACTACAAAACCTTAGCAAACTGGTATCTGATCACATTATCACCTCAATAACCTAATCTAACCTATCTAATCCCATTCTCTCACCTTCCAATCCTGCCCTTATTCACCACAAGATTAATTTTCTTGGTACATGAAAATTCACTACTACATCTTAAATGTTCTAGTCCATATGTGCAACTTTTAAATTTTTATTTTGATTTTATGTGTGTTGAATGTTTTGTCTACATGCATGTTGTGCACTATGTGTATGCAGTGCCTCTAGAGGTCAGAAAGAGGCATTGGAGTCCCTGGACTGGAATGGTTGAAATGCTGTGAAAATATACTTTGCTTTATTATTTCATTGGTAGCTAGGAGAAATGGTAAGATAAAGTATATACTTAACAGCTCCAAGCTACCAACACAATAAATCAAATTATGTTTCCACAGCATTTCTTCAAAGAGAAAAAACAAGAATCTAGTCAATACGCAAAGCACTATTTTAGATTTCCCTCTAGAATTTTTACCATCCCCTTAGCAAAATATTAATCTTTTCTTTCTGGGAAACTCTGGTAGTCAACATCATAAACACAGAAAAAAAAGATTCAAGGAAAAGAAGTTCCATCTAGGAAACTGATATCAAATCTTGCCACAAATTGTCATTTTTGTCCAGAAAAATCTCAATCCCTTGAATACCTAGTAAGAAAGAGTCCACATCTAATTCCTAACTAGCCTAAAAGCATTTTCAAAGGCTGTTTCTCAAACAAACAAACAAAAAACCAAAACAAACAACAACAAAAACCCCAAAAAATGTCAAGTGGAAATGTCTTCAGTGTGTACTGGCTAAGAACAGATGATAACCTTTAGATTTCCTGAGATGCCTTTAACATAAGAAAGCAGTGAAATTACCTGCCATGTTTGTGCCTACAGTAGGTAGACATGTTCTAATCTCAGAAAAAGAGCCCAGCTGAAATGAGAGGTACACAAATTACCCATGGAAACTAGGTTTTGCATAAAACATCTAATTTTAATTCTCTAACAGTTTTCCAGACCCTGGCAATAACCCTAAATAAAAAGGAAGAAGAATTTGCCAATAAAAACAAAAGTAGACCTGTACATTTCCTTCCAACTGCTGATCTTTTGAGCCTAGTCAAGACACCAATCGAAATCAGGCATGATTTAATCCCAATAGACAGAGACCAACCTGGTCTACACAGTGAGGACAGTGAGTGCCAGACCACCCAGGGCTACAGTGAGACTCTATCTCAAAAAAACAAAAACATCCAATCTACCACATCAGAACTATATTACTCTTTCTTGAGAGTCTACCACCAGGCTCTGCTTCTAATTAGTAACACTTTTACCCTAATCATCTTTGAGCAGAATTCAAGAATGAAAAACAAATGAAATGTGCCCAACAGGTACTCCCCCATCGGTATACTTCATAACTATGGAACCACGGATGGAGCTACTTACTCCATTTCTGTACTTTGGGTCTATAAAGGGAGGGAATGAGGGAGAGAGGGAGGAGGAAAAGGTGGACAGCAGAAAGAGAAACTGTTTCTCAGAGTTAAATAAAGAATTCCTGCATTTTTCTTTGTCCATTTTCCTTAATTTCTTAAAACAACTGCTCCTCAAAGTAAGGCATGGTGGTATGCCTGCAATCCAAGCAATTGGCAAATAAAATGCAGAGAATCGAGAGTTCAAGGTCAGCCTTAGCTACACGGTGAATGCAGGGCATCCAGGGCTTCATAAATGAGACCTGTACCAAACAAAATAACAACAAAAACAAATTGAAATTAAACAAAAGCAATTTTACCACAGCCTTAGCTTCATTCTTTACCAAGCATCCAGCTAGGCGCAGCCAGCATAGCCTATAACCCCAGCACCTGGGAAGTATTAGTAGGAGGCTCATTTGAGTTGTGGAGCGATGGCTGCTCTTCAGAAGTTCTGAGTTTAATTCCCAGCACCCACATGGTGGCTCACAACCATCTATAATATCTGGTGCCCTCTTGTGACATAAACATAAAGTCGTACATTCAGATAGAATATTCATACATTAGATAAATCTTAAAAATAAAAAGAACAAAGAATAAAAGAATAAAAAATGTCTAGTATGTGGAATAAATATTCTTCAAACAGTAAATCCACAGAGTTCTTAATACAAGTTTCCGGATTTTGCTAACGCTCTAATGTGTATGCATAAAATGTGTGTCATTCCTGCACTAATGTACTTAGGATAGTGCTCAATAGATAGATACCAATAAGGACAAGAAATCTGGTCTACCATAGGTTTAGCTAGCCTCATCTGGAGCCTAAACCCCTAGTGACCTCTACTGGATAAAGACAGATACAGAAGACTAAATTTTAAAGCTAATCAGATATCCTATGTTGCATTTCTTCTAGTAAAATACACATAGAACTTCAAACATGAAAGGTCAAGCCTGTCTTAAAACATACACCCACAACATAGGAGGAAACAACACTGTTTCAGTCAGCTCAGTCCTTTCCTAGGAATTCCCATAAAGCTGGCTAGTCTTGCTGGAAGCCAGTGTCTGGGCTCTATAATGAGTCCTCCAAGAAAAAAACAAACAAAAAAAAAACAGAGAAGGCCTAGTCACTGTCTCTGACCCCCTGAGCGCCCTACCCCCTCTATTGATGTGGTGACATACTCTCAGAGGACTCCTAGCAGTCATGGCTACTCTGCATGCCTGGTGAGTAATACTTCCCCAGAGTATCCTTCCAGCTGCCCATGACTGAGCAAGTCATAAAAGGAAATCTGGGTAACAGTTTAAGCCTTAAAGAAAACATACAACCCATCCTGAGAACAGAGACAGTTCTCTAAATAGCTGTTTTCGACCACTTGTAGGGCTTAGAATTCCAGTGAATTCTCTCTAATGGAAGCCAGTGGCAATGCAGAAACAGAAAAATGTAACTATATCAATGAGTAAAATAAGCTCTTCTCTGAAAACTGGAGACCACGGCTCCTAATTTGCATAAAACCGAAAATGATGGGCAAGAGGCAAAGCAACTCAACCTAGGGACGTTGGTTACAGGTCATGCAACTGCTTTATCCAAGAGAGACAACAAACTTCTCCCTTTATCACTCACTGTCTGCCATCACAGGGTGAGGGCAAAGCCCTGGTGTTGTCTTCTTAGGGGGAGGGAACCTTTTTTTCACCCATCACCCTCAACACTCAAAGCATCTGCCTTCACTCCCAGTGAGCAACTGGCATCTTCACATTCAACATATCCTATTGAGGAGATGTTGAAGCTCAACTTTCTTCCATCTGAGGTTCTGACTCCCTAAAACAAAAACCTGGAGCTTACTCTTTTGTCAGTTTATTTAAAAAAATATTTCCAGGGGCTGGAGAGATGGCTAGGCAGTTAAGAGCACTGGCTGCTCTCCCAGAGGACCAGGCTTTGATTCCCAGTCCCACACAGTAACTCACAGCTCTCTGTAACCCCAGTTCCAGGGAGTCTGATGTCCTCTTCTGGCCTCCACAGACACAGCAAACACACAAATTGTGCACAGGCATACATGCAGGAAAGAGAGCACCTATATGTATAAAATAAAAAGAAAAACTTCTCCCTTGAGATTTAGATGCTCATGTACCTTGCAAGAATACTAATATTTAGCTTGGTAGTTTTTCAGGGGCTGGGGGGTAGAGAAAGAGAGAGAGAGAAAATTCCAAAATAATCACACTCCCTGTTGAGAGGGGGTAAGAAGGGGAGGAAAAGATGGGAAAAGAATTATTTATGGTGTACCTAGTTACTAAAGTCAAAATATGCAAAAGAATTTCAGTAAGAATTAAACATAAAGTACCCTCTGGCTAATCTTGGATTACTCAGTATATCTAATTAACATGGGCAGAGCATATGGACATAGTTAGCAATAGAGGATGGACTGAGAGCACTATGCCCAGCTTACTGTATGACTTTCAACTACACTGCACCTACTCGTTCATAGGATGAGTTAACACTCGAGATCTCTAAACTCTTTTCCAGCTCAAAAACTCTTCAGTTCCATGAAATATTTACATCCTAGGTACTACATTACCAGCAACTAAAAAGACAATTATAAAGCCGCTCCTATAGTGTGAATAAACTAGGGAAATAACATGTATGTAAAGTAATTTTCCACACATATGTGTTTTGCTTTGTCCTGAAGATGGCAAGACTCAAGAACTCTGGAAGGAATCTTTAGAAACCAGGAGGGTTGACTCACTGTCCAGGGCTGGTGGGGTCTCACTGTCCAAGGGCTGGGGGTTGGGGGACCTCATACCTTGGTAGCTAAGAGCACTCACTGCTCTTGTAAAACATCAGTATTCACATCCAAGCACCACTACAGTGGCTGACAACTCTAACTTCAGTTTCAGGGTATCTAATGCCCTCTTCTGACCTTGGCTGTTTTCTACAAGTATGTGGTACACATAGACCATAGAACTAGGTATACACACATATAACAAAATGAATAGATAATTTTTTAAAGAAATAAATTCAAATAGTCATTGCCTGTTTGGGCGGGGGGGGGGGGGGGGGGAGGAAAGCTTTGCATGTGAGGATAGGCCTGGAAGAAGATTGCCAGAGATTTTGAGCATCTGAAGTTAAGAAGAGTTGACTCTCCAGAAGAAACTATTCCAGAAAGAGAGTGGGAAGGAAAGAATGCACAGGGATTTTAGATTAAAGATTACAATCTTTACAATTGGTGTGGTAAGAGAAAACCAAAACTGCACAGAAGTTAATTTTCTGTTATCTACATTCCTGGAAGCTTCAGGAAGTGATCACAAGAATGAAGAAATCCCATAAGCCTGCAGAAACAAAAGATATATTTAAAAAAATGATATTTGGATCTCTGGTTCATCTACTGGAGAGTAGATTAACTTTTGTTTTTGTTTGTTTGGTTGGTTTTTGGTTTTTTAAGACAGGGTTTCTCTGTATAGCCTTGGCTGTCCTAGAACTCAATCTGTAGACCAGGCTGGTCTCGAACTCAGAGATCCACATGCCTCTGCCTTGAGAGTGCTGGGATTAAAGGCTTACAACACCACCATCCAGCTAGAACAAATATTTTCTAAGATTTATTTTTCTTTTAATTTTGTGTATGGGCCTGTGTGGAGGTATATTCCCATCGATGCAGGAGCCTTCAGAAGCCAGAGATGCTAGAACCCCTGGAGCAGGAGGTACAGGAAATGGATGCTGGGAATCAAATTTGTTGTCTTGGGCTAGAACAGTACTGCTCTTGACCACTGAGTCATCTTTCCAGCTCCAAATAGTCACAAATTTGAATTTCTTGTGTTTGATCCCTGGCACTGTTTTTTGGGGGAGGAATCACCTTTTAATTTCAGAATTTAAAAATTTTTTACATGTATTACTTTGTTGGGGGGGGGGTGCGCGCACGCGCATGACCTGTGTATGAGTGGAGGACAGAGAACAGTTTTGATTGTAGTCTTCTTTGAAGACAGGCTCTCTGGCTTACAAATCAAGGCCTCACTTGTAGACTAGGCTGAGTGGTCAAGAACCCTGGGGCTTTGTCTGTCAGGGGCCTCACAAGTGCTGGAATTACGTGTCCCACTAGAGCCAGCTTTTTTGCATGTAAGCATCCGAAAACTCATACTCAGGTTTTTGTGCTTCCAGGGCAATCTCTTTACTAACTAAGCTATCTCTCCAACCCCTGGTTAATTACTCACCAATCAGCTTAAGACCCAGCACTAAACCATAAAACATTAAACTGGTATGTGTGGCTGGGGGTATATTACACAGCCCAGGTAATCCTCTTGTCTTGTCCTGATGCAGAACATTTATTTATTTGTTTGTTCATTCATTTGCTCACATGTTCGTTCGTTCGTTCGTTCATTCGTTCATTCATTCATTCATTCTGGTTTTCCCAGACAGGGTTTCTCTGTATAACACTCCTGGCTGTCCTGGAACTCCCTCTGTAGACTAGGTTGGCTTGATGTAGCTGAGATCCACCTGCCTCCCAGTGGAGACTAAAGGTATGTGCCACCATCACCCAGCATTGCTGAACATTTAAAGGAGGCTCTACATTATTGACAGAAACAAAACTAAACAATCATAGGAACTTACATGAAAACAAGAAATGGTGAGAATAAAATAATTAAATTAAAAACAAACAGACAAAAGACCATGAGGAGCAGGGAGAGAGAGACAAGACACCCTGACTCAGAGGCCAGCAAATCAGTCCAGCAGGCAAAGGCATTTACTGTTCAAGCTCGGCAACCTAAGTTTGATAGCAACACCCCTTGGTAAGCAGCCTCGGAAGAGGCTCCCCAACTGCAAAATGAGGAAGCAGGGGCAAGGCAGGGGACTTAGGAGTTGACCCACTTGGGCTGGTTCAACACTCTGGTGCTCTCTGGCAGCACGTGGGCTCAGTTCCTCACACTATGTGGTAGCTCACAAGCATCTGTAACTCTAGTTCTAAGGGACTCAGTTCCCTCTTTGACCTCTACCAGCACCAGACACACACCATGGTGAACAAACATACATGTATGCATATATTCACACCAAATGCTCATTACATAAAATAAAAATAAATCTTTATAAACTAAAAAAAAAGATATTGGGGGAGAGCACTCATGGGTAAAGAAAGTTTGCCTAGCATTCTGGAGGACCTGGGTTTAATTCTTAGTGCTGGAAAGATGGGAGTTTGAGCCATGGGTGGTGTCACACAAGACGGCTATGAGGCTGGGATACAATGAGAGTTCCAGGACAGCTCACACAAAGCGACACCTCACTTTGAATGAATGAATAAGTAAATAAACAAACAAACAAAAGCAAGGTTTGGGCAGACTATTTCAAGTTTGGCTTTCACCCTAAAGCCCACAGAGTGTCTCCTGAGGAAGAAAGAGGGAGAGAGATCTTCAACACTCTGGCTAACTGGAATTTCAGAATGTTCTTTCTCCATTACCAATCAATGTTCCGCCTCTGCTAAAGACCTTCAGCTCTTTTCAAAGGGGGAAGATGACCTATACATTTTATACGCCAGGAAGAGGAACACGTAAAATTCCAAGTTATTTCTGCTCAGATGCAGAAATTTCTGGCGAGTTGAGGGTGACTTATAAAAACTTGTTACAAAGATTACCTTTGGGAGCTCCCAAACTAAACCTACTCTAGGAGCCCTTCTCCCAGGACCTTTGGCACTTCAGTTTAGAGCTCTGTTAATGTCTGCTCTTTCAAGGAGACTCAGAGAGAAGCTCTGCTAAGGCCTGCAAGCCCAGCACCTTCTCTGTAAGGCATCTGATTCAGTCCCCAACTCACTTCTTCCTACTTGGTGATCAGCTCTCAGCCCACAGTGTACCCACTAGTTCTGTCTAAAAGCAGAGCTCATGACCAACCAGCCAGGAGGCTTCAGGTGAAGACATGATCAAGAAACAACCATCATTTTCTCACCTAACTTTCAAATTGCATTTTTCAACTTTTTAATCTTATTTATGATATATCCTCAAGAAAAGTAATGTCTTCTTGTAGGCTCATGCAGCCTAATGTCTATGCACCTATTGATACTGCTAAGCCATCTCCCCTAAGAACTTCCTTAAAAGGCTTGAAATTGAAACAAGGCAATAAATCCCTCTCCCTTTTCATGTAAATTGTACAGTCATATAGACTCTGGCAGCAGCTAAGACACATACTCTTATAATCCTAATGAAGTTATCCAACTCTAGGGTTCAGCAATATGAAAACTATTAAGACTCATCTATCCTTAATAGCGTTATTCACATAAACCACTGGAGGGTGCTCTGCTCAAAAAGAAAAAAAAAAAGGAAGCCTGCCCTCCTCCCAGTCCACCTCCCACCCCACCCACTTAGTTTAGGGAACCTAAAGATCAAGCTCTTTTCAAAACTGGAGGGAACCAGAGCACTTTTGGCAATGGGTAGCACCCTGACATTCGGCCTTCTGATGTCAAGTTCCTATCAAGGAAAGTCCCACGCCTCTAAGTCAACCACCAAAATTATGAGAGACTCTATTCCAAGACATGGACCCTACCAGTCAGAGAATGATGCTGAGTGAAAGAAAGCAACGAGATTATGGCATGTGAAAGAAGTGTTCATGACTAGCACAGGATGTTGTGGGCAAATCACAGATACACCCAAGACATGCACAGGCTCGACCACATGCTCTGAGGGCATATGAACAACACTGCCCACACGAGAGTTTCTGAGAAGGTAGCTAAAAAGCAGGTGATGTTTCCTGTGATCTATGCCAGTCAATCATTCTCACTGCTCAGGCAACCACACCATTCAGCACTCAATCAAAGTTCCTGTCTCCACCTGTTCCTCTGACATCATCCTGTCATTATATTTTCTTTGAAATTCCTTTGATGAAAAATGAGTCATTTTCCTGCCAACACAGGCTGAAGCCTGTGGCATGCCATTCTTTTTGGAGCAATGTTCTAGGGCAAGGCGCCACCCAGCGGATCTTCCAGACATTATTTCCACACCACCCAGGAAAGAATGCTTCAGAGCAAACTCATAGATAAAGCAATTCTTTGTGGAGTTAGGAATGAGACGGAGAACCAGAATACAAGCTTGCTACTCCCGTGGGACACACAGTTGAGACAATGAAATAAGTAGATTACAGCAGAGTTACTCATTGATGGGAAAACTTCCAGAGTGTTTAGCTTATAAAATTTTACAGTCTGATAAAAAATGTCATCGACTACTCTCCATAAATGGTTGTGAACCTGTTTGGAGGAATAACAGCTGCCCAGTGCTTCAGACAGTCATACTCCAGCTTCAGGATTTACAGTGGTAGACTAAACTGACTGAATGATATTCAGACACACAAATCACTATCATGATTTTTATTTATTTACTCAATTTACATGGATTATAGGTTTAGGACTCCAAGCTCTGGGCACAGCAGTTTGGAGGCCCAGGAGCGGATTCCCAGTGCTCACATGGCTGCTTACAGCATCTGTAACTTCAGTTAAAGAAGATCCAATGCCTTCTCTGGCTTCCTCAGGTACCAGGCATGCACATGGTGTACAGAAATATATGTAGGCAAAGCATATACACAGAAATAAAAATAAATAAATCTGGGGCTGGAGAGATAAGAGCACTTATTGCTCTTCCAGAGAGCCCAAATTTGATTCTCAGCACCCACATCAGGTGGCTCACTGCTACCTGTAGCTGCAGGTCCATAGGGATCTGACACCTCTATTTGCTGTTCCCCATAAATGTCACAAACACACAAATAAATAAATATAAATAAGTCTTAAAAAAAAAAGATCAAGGCTCACAGTCTTGCTACAATTCTGAATATGAAGCTGGTATCTCACTGTGGCTTAAAAAAAATCTGCATTTCTTTAAGGCCTAGTAATGTGAAATATCTTTCATGTGTTTATGCTTACTTGCTATTTGTATGCTTGCTCTGGAGAACGGCTACTCAAATCCTTTACTTGTTTTTTACTGAGTTGTCTTCTTTCTGTTGAATTCTTAAGATTTCTTCTTATGTGTTAACTTTAAGGACATTATTAAACACATGATTTTCAAATATTTTCCTATTATGTGGAGTATTTTTCACTTTAGAAACATTTCAGCCAGGTGATGGCAGCACATACCTTTAATACCAGCACTCAGGAGACTGGTGGATCTCTGGCCTACATTATGAGTTCCAAGATCACTAGGACTACACAGAAAAACCCTACCTCACAAAACCAAACAAAAACACCCATTTTCATTGTATATATTCATTGTAGAAGATATTGCTATATTCATTGGGGCATTTTCATTCAAGTTATGTTTTGTGGTGATGTATCGTACATTTACTAAGAATAGTCTGAAATATCACAGAACAGAGCCACCCACAGAGCCAAGCCATGAAGATCAGGGAGTAGTGTCCCATGCCTTTATTCTTATCACTCTGAATCTGTGAGTTCAATGCCTAAAAGAGCCAGGGGGTGGTGGCACTCACCTTTAATCCTAGCACTAAAAAGTTGAACCAGGAAGACAGTTGGGCCGAGGAGGAGTTGCTTCGCTGCTACTTTTTGGCTGAGGGTGGAGATGGTTAGGGTCAGAGGATTCGTGGAAAAGGCCTGAGGAGTTAGCTAGGTGAGACGTGGCTGTGGTCTGTTTCTCTATCTCTCTGATATTTCACCTTTTTCCCATTAACTGGCTCCAGGTTTTTAATTATAACACCAAATAGAATTCTTGCAATAATGTTTTCTCATTCTAGATACTTTCTATCATTAGAAGTATAACATTTTCAATTTTGATATCTATCTTCTTTTTTTTAAAAAAAAACTTTTTTATTTATTTAACTATTTGCCTTGGTGTTTGCCTGGAACTGGAACTACAGACAGTTGTTGACTGCCATGTGGGTGCTGGGAATCGAACCCTGGTCCTCTGGAAGAGCAGTCAGTGCTCTTAATGGCTGAGCCATCGCTCCAGCCCCCTATCTTCTAATACAAGATGTCAGCTAGACTCTAGACTACATTGGAACTTACTCTGTGACCTTGGCTGGCCAGTATAGTTTGATGAAAAGACCATTTGATCTCCCCTGGTTTGATCATTTAGTTTTCTTATACAGCCCAGCCCTACCTGCTTAGAGATGACACTGCCCATAGTGGGCTAGGCCCTCCTAAATCAATCTTAAGATTGATTTTAAAAGTGTGTTGCAGACAGGGCCATAGTCCAATCTAATCACGGCAATTCTTCTGTTGAGAGTTCCCTCTTCTTAGGTTACCCAGGGTCTGTGTCAGGTTGACAGCAACACTGTTTTCTTTAGTTTGTCTATTTGAAGCAGCTTTGGGAGATGCTGGAGATGATGAGGCTAAAAGCCCCCTGAGTCCCTTGGGTATCTAACTATTTCGTTCTAACGAAGACTAGGAGAAGCACAGTTTCAAACTATGCATCTAAACTGGGCAACTAATACTGTGAGAAGAGACAAAAAGCTAATCAAAGGCAATTCAAGCCATCAGTTTTTAATCTTCAAACCACAGTAAAGCCATTCAAACAGAATTAAATGCTTAATAAGTGTGCCAGCTAATGTTCTTTATATATATCTTGGATCATTTCTACTTCTACTCAAAAAAAGTAGAGTCCTTACTCGTACTTTATAAAGAGGGAACCAAGTCCTATGGAGATGAAGTAGCCTGTCCAAGACCAGTTATTCACAAGTACAGCCAGATGCAAACCCAGGTTTCTTCCACTCCCACTCTTGAGCTCTCTCCCCACCAGTTCCAGTATGTCAACCCTGTCTATTCTTCACCCGAAGGCCTTCAAGAGACTTCGCACAAAGGACAATGAGTCACACTCAAACTGCTGCGTGTGAGTGGTTTTCTTAGAACAATCAGAGCAGCATGGGGAGGAAGAAGAGAAGCAGGAGGAAGATGAGTGAAGACAACGGTGAGCATCAGTGAAGAAAGAAGGCAGGCATGTGGAGGCAGGCATGGTGGCACACCCCTGTAATCCCAGGACGTGATAGGCAGAGACAGGTGGATCTCTGAGTTTGAGGACAGTCTGTGCCAGGGCTGTTACACAGAGAAACTCTGTCTTAGAACCTCCCCCGAAACATGGTAGTTCACCTTGCTGCTAAATAAATAAATAAATATAAAAATGAAATAAAATAAAATGAAACAAGGCCAGGCAATCCTGGTCAACAAAGATATGAAAACTTCAGTCAAAACATCAATCCCCCTGGTGATTTCCAATCATCCCCTGTAAAGAGAAGTTAAATTATTTCTTAACCACTGTTTAATCATTCTCTACAAGTTTACTGTTGTTTAACTCTTTATATTCCATCTCCAACAGACTCCTAGGAGACATTAGGAAGGAAACAGACAATCAAGAGACAGATAGTGGTGTACACTTTTAATCCCAGTACTGAGGAGTCAGAAGCAAGATAGACTCTGTGAGTTCATGGCCAGCCTGGTCTGCTGTGAGTTTCAGACTAGACAGGGCTGCATATTAAGACCCTATCTCAAAAAGGGGAGGAAGGCAAGCAGATAAGAAAATTGATAGAAATTTCTGGTACATATAGATCCACAAAACTACTTCACCAGTCGAAAGTTTTCTATTAAAGCCATGGGCCACCTGTTTCTTCAGGTTCAAAACTGGACACCTAATTCATACTATGGCCTTGCTCTAAGTAGAGGTTTCAAGAGAGACGTCAGCCCAGCATTTCACTCCTGAGGGTCAGGCCTTAAGACTGCTGGAATGTGCCTGGAAAAGATTTAGAGAAGTCTGGGCAGCTGGAAGCCTCCATAGGGAAATTCAGTGAGGCCAGCTGCTTTTCCTTCATCAGGAGGAAAATTTAAAAATAAACCTCAGTGGCCCTCAAGCATCAAGAATCTTTTGGGAAAGAATGTTGCCAAATCCAGCAACTATTTGCCCCAGTGGGGTGAACTACAGAGAAGGAAAAAATAAAAAAAATAAAAAATGCTGAGTACCCAATCAAGGAGTATGTATGCCAGGGCAAAGAGACAAGGAGAAACCCAGACTGACTTTGCCAATAGCACAATATAAAACATACATATTCTATTTCTTCCTTTTCAGATTAGAGAATGAACTTAACACAGGAATCCTCTGCTGTGAATGTTAAGATTGTGTTCAATGTGTTAGAGTGTCTCTTAAAGGAGGGCTAGGAACGGAACTGCCAAGTAGTTCACTGGCTAGCTCTGAGCACTTCCAAAACCTTCATCCCCAAGAATTTGTAAATAAAAGCCTGTAGGGAATAGCTGTTTCCCTGACAGCCTCCATTCTGTGGAAACTCCCCTCTCCACATCCCCCACCATTCCCCATTTCTCAACCTGACTGAAATAACTACCACACAGCTTCTTGGAAATTGCCATTTACTTATTCAATGGGGAGCTTTATTGCCATGGTAGTACATCTTTTCTTTGGAACCAGCTGACTGCAGAGTTTTAGCATTGTGTTCATTCAATTGATTCTTGAGTCTTAGGGTCACTGAGAACGGCTTCTAAGTACTTTGGAGGGCAGTGGCTCTCCCACTGACTACAGCTGCTGGTGATGATACCAAAGTAAGCAGTGAAGAACAAAACTGAGACACTTCCCCAAAGTTATTTCTTGGAGCTGACTCTATCACCAAGTGACACTGGACATGAGTCAGTGGTAGAATTTCCACAGCATGTGTACTCCCAGGGTTCAATGCCCAGCAAGGGGGAGGGGTAAGTACCAGAATTCTGTCTTCCTCCATAAACCTCTGCCACCACCACTAATTCTGAATGGTAGGTGGGTGGCTCTTGGAAAGCTCTTTGATGCTCTTTTTAAACACCAACAGCTAGGGACTAAAGCAGTCTTCTGCATATTACCATCCACCTGGAAATCTCCCTCTACAGACTGTAAACACTGACTAGTGACAGATGAAGAACCAAGGCTACCTAGAGAACAGACAGGCACAGCTAGGTAAACAGCGAGCCTTCCCTCCAGATCATGCTACATGCTTCCATCAAAGCCTCGCATAGAAACAACCCTGTGAAAGAAAGACCTTTTCTGCAGCTGAGAAGAGGGCCAGGAAGGTGGAAATGGGTACTAGGACTACAGTCTAAAATGGGAAAGACTATACAATCCCCAAGACTTCTTTGTCTAGAAAGACTTCTGTATGTAACCTGCCTGTCCTGGAATCTGGAATTTATACCCCCACCCCAGGGTTGGCCTCAAATTCAGAGATATCCACCTGTCTCTGTCTCCCAAGTGCTGGGATTAAAGGTCCCCAACAAGATTTCTTTGAAGATCCCTGAACATAAATTGGGTGCAGCTATGCAGTTTGTTTAGAAAGCCTTAGGACAACCGAGGCAGTGATGATTCATTGCCTTTATCTCAGTACTGGGGAGGTAGGCAGATCTCAGAGTTTGAGGCCAGGCTGGTCTACAGATTTGAATTTCATCTCTAGCACCCAAAAAGCCTAAGAATTACTGCAAAATTAGTTATAAAATGAGGTTAGAGGAAAGAGAAGACTAAAAACAGAGACAAACAAAGAAAAACAGCAGGAAATTGGGGTCAGTGAAATGGCTCAGTCAATAAATATGCCTGCTACCAAGCCTGAGAGCTGACTTCAATCCTGGAGCCCATATAATGAAAGAACTGGCTTCGACCTGAGCCACAGCAAATGTACGTCCACAGTAAATAAGTACAATACAAAAATTAAAGAAAACAGCAGGAAAGATACAGTAAATCACAGCACACTCTTCCCCCCCAAGTCCAGCAAGAAAGAAGGAAGTGATTTAAGTGGTGCTGCAGGGCTGCGCCAACTGCAGTGAATGAGGCTTTACTCCACCGTGAAGCTACTGCTGCCAGGCTCCATGTGCAAGGAGAGGACTTGAATGTGAGACTTCGAGTGTCAGCTCCCACGTGCCTGTTACTTTCAAATAGAACATGCCCCTTCTTTACACGGTGTTTCACTTCTGCCTTATCATACAACCAAAACCAAGGCAGCTTTTGTTTGTTGTTGTTGTTGTTTTGTTTTATTTTTCAAGACAAGGTTTCTCTTGTAACAGCCTGGCTGTCCTGAAACTTGGATCTGTAGACCAGGCTACCACTGCCTGGCTCATGTCAGTTTGTTTTTAAGATTTATTTTTCTCTTATGTGTATTTTTCCTGCATGTATGTATGTGAGTATGTGCTTGGTGCCTGCAGAAGCAGAAGAGGGCACTGGACCCTCTGGATCTGTCTATGTGGTAGCAGAGAAGTGACGCCCACAAGTTGTTCTTTGACCTCCATAAGCACACGTGTATATGCACATAAATTAAGACATAAATGCCAAAGGAAATACAGAAAGAATTAGAAAGAGGTAAAAAGCCTTAAATTTCTATCACTTCCTAAGCTACTCCCAGCCATTTGGGGTGGGGGAGAACAACCAAATAAACAAACAAACAAAAAAACCAGTTCATAAAATATCCTGGAGACATGGGGCAAGTGTCTCTTACTTATGGCCAGGGAAATTCAACGTTGCAACATTGAATGTTTAACATTCCCTCAACCTGGTGGCAGTCACTGAGCACAGACTCAGTCCTGAGGATGCCTGCTTTACCTTCTGAGAAATCGCCTCTTACTTTTTTTCGGGGGGGGGGGGGGAAGGGAGGAGGGCTAGGGAGCCCTGTGGTGATTGCCTGAAGATCAAGGACAGAACCAGCCACAGAGTTAGCCACAGAAGTAAGTCAGGCAGTGCTGTCACAAGCCTTTAATCCTAGCAAAGAATTAAAAAGGAGGCAGAGGCAGAGAGATCCATTTGGATCTCTATTAGTTCAAGGAGACACAGAATGTTCCTGAGTTCAAGGCAAATCCAGTTTAAAAGAAAAACAGAGCCAGGCAGTGGTGGCACATACCTTTAATTCCAGTACTTGGGACCATACACCTTTAGTCAGCACTAGGAATGTTGAAACAGGAAATGATGTGGCTGGGTAAAGCAGGAGACAGGAGTTTGGCCCCTCCATTTCCTCCCACCCTGCACTTCCCTTCATTTCTCCTGATGATTCATGGAGACAGATCTACCCCTTTCAACCTGAGGATTAAGTAGTGGTGAGAAGTGGCTGTGGCTTGTTCCTCTTGTCTCTCTGATTTTTCAGCTTTTCCTCCAATATCTGGCTCAGGGGGTTTTATTTAAAGACTAATTAAGATTTGTACAACAGAACCTCTGCAGTACTTTGGCACAGGTTTTTCTGGAGCAAAAGAACCATTAAAACACACACACACACACACACACAGAGAGACAGAGAGACAGAGACAGAGAGAGAGAGAGAGAGAGAGAGAGAGAGAGAGAGAGAGAGAGAGAGAGAGTGTCTGGTGATGTATACCTTTGGAGGTCAGCTTGTCTGCATTGAGAGCTCCAGGACAGCCAGGGCTATACAGGGAAACCCTGTCTTGAAAAAAAGGAGGGCAGGGGGCAGGGAAGAAATAAGGTGACAAGTAGAGGCTGCAGAGATGGCTCAGAGGTTAAGAGCACCGTCTGCTCTTCCAGAAGACCTGAGTTCAATTCCCAGCACCCACATGGCAGCTCACAACTGTCTGTAATTCCAAGATCTGACACCCTTACACAGTTAGACATGCAGGCAAAACACCAATTCACATAAAATAAAAATAAATATTTTTTAAAAAAAGAAAGAAGGTAGAGTACAGTTGTGGAAACTGTAGCATGAACAATCACTTTCAAATAAAAAACACTGTACTGGATCTAGACATAAACACCGTAACATTTACCTACAATAGAACACTCTCCATCCCTGTCTCCAGTCTGTCTTTAGTCACAACCACTTTCATGCTGCAATTCTCAGAAACTGCTTTTGCCAAAGAATAAATGCTTCAAGCTACATTATGAGACCCGTCTCTAAGCAACACACACATTTATATATTTAAAAAAGAAAAAAAAAAAAAAAAAAGAATGACCAGGCAGTGGTACATCTACAGTGTGAGTTCCAGATTTACAGGACAATTATAGGACAGGACAGCCAGGACTGTTTCACAGAAAAACCCTGTCTCAAAAAAAACAGCACCCCCCCCCCCGAAAAGGACACTAGCAGGTTGATGCAGCTATCTAGTAGTATGTTTGTCTAGCACGTGTGAGGATTTGAGCTGGATCCCCAGTAGTGTTTAATTAATTGATTATATATTTAGTATTTGCCATAAATAGTAGCAGTAATCTTTACTGTGATATTACTTAGTATATGCTAAGCAGTGTTTTCAGTTGCACACATATGAATTCATTCAATTCTCAATATAATCCTATAAAAAAAGGTACTACTAGAATTGCCACAGTGTAACCTGAAATTCTGAGATTAAATATATTGCCCAAAGTCACACTAAATTTTGGTACTGAGTAATGTGGTACAGGGTCACAGTATTTCAGGACCTAGGGGAACTACTGTCTGGGGTAGACTTCATGGGAGCACAAAAGGGCAAGAAGAAGCCTGCATTAGGAAGAGTCTGCTGCTCTTTATCTGCAGGTATGGGCAGCAGGGCACAGTGAGGACTGACTCTCTTGAGCTAGCTAGCTAGCCTTCCTTCCCCACGCCCTCAAACACAGCACCTACAGACATTCCGCAATCTTCCCACAGCCAAAGAAGAAATGAAAAGTAACTGAAAAGAAGGCCTTAATCAAAAGCCCTTTTCTTCTGAAGACAAAGGGCCTTGGTAGTTCCACAGACAAACTAGTTATTCTTAACACCAACCAAAGATTCTTTGGCACAGAAAGAAATATGAAAATGTTAGGCTTCTGGGAATGGTCTGTGCTTTGAGCCTTTCTGACCTCCTCAGTAAAGCCAGCCCACTAGAAAACAAACACAGCCTTCAGCCAGTGACCCTAGGCCTTTGGTTAACTCCTGGTTCTGAAAAGGCTGAATCTAGACCCTCCTTCTGACAGTCTATCCCATTCCCTCCATCCTTCCAGGAACTGTTACAGTTTAAGTACACAGAGGTAATAGAGCTGAAGACAGAACAATCAAATGCTGACACTGGAAGAAGAAAAGAGCAACAAATGGCTGTTGTGAAATATCACTTTAATTATGTAAAGGTGTGCAGCATTTATTTATGATGTATTTGTTTAATTATGTAAAGATGTGTTGCTTTCGTTAATGATGCATTTAATTATGTAAAAATGTATTGTTTTTTGTCTATGCTGTACTTGTTTAATTATGTAAAGATGTGTTGTTGTTTCCCCTTGCCTGCCTAAGGTACCTGATTGGTCTAATAAAAAGCTGAATGGCCCACTAGGCAGCAGAGGGATGGGTGGGGCTGTCAAACAATAAATAGGAGGAGTCTAAACTGGGAAGAGGAGGAAGAAAAGGGTTAGGGAGAATGAAGCAGCCACCAGCCAGTCAACTGGACATGGAGTGTGCCCGACATGTAGAGGTGAGGCAAAACATAGGTGAAGAGAAACAGGTTAAAAATATACCTTAGAAGAGCCAATAGAGAAGCATAAGGTAAGACCAAATATTCATAACTAATAAGTCTGTGTGTCATGATTTGGGAGCTGATTGGTGGCCCCAAAGAAGGCATGACAGAAGTGGCACATGGAGAAGAGAAGCCATCATGGCCAATTTCTGGTGTTCACACCAGCTTCTAATCCCAAATCAACAACTCCCTGCTTGAGTATTTTCCTAAGTAAACAGTTAAAAATTAGCAGTATTTCCAGGGCTTTTCTCCACTTTGCAGTGGGTTTAGAGGCATAGGGTGGTCCTTAATGGCCTTTGGAGGTACACATTTTTCAGAAGCACAGAGGAAATCTAGTTAGGCCACAAGCCTGGTCTGTAATCTGAACTACTCAGGAAACAAAGGTGAAGAGGATTTCAAATTTCAAAGTCCGCCTGGGAGCACATCTAAAAATTTAAATAAAATAAGGGTGTGGGCCAAACATGATAGTGCAATGTCTTTAATCCCAGCACTCAAGAGGCAGAGGCAGGAAAATCTCTGAGAATTCTCGTCCAGCCTGGTACATATAGAGTTCCAGGCCACCAAAGGCTACAGAGTGAGACCCTGTCTTAGATGTCTTAGATGACTGATGAGTGGGTGGATGGATAGAGTTCCATTCAGTGACAGAACTGAGCAAGGCTCTAGGTTCCATTCCCACTACAGAAGCAGAAATGGTCTGCTTTTATTTTATTAAATGATCAATATGGAAGTGAGAGAAGAAATAGACTACTTTAAGACAGGTCACCAAAACATGATTCTAAATTTACAATCTGTGGCACTCCAACTCCAACCCTAATGAACACTATAACATTATTACTAAGGCTGGAGAGATGGCTCAGCGGTTGAGAACACTGACTGCTCTTCCAGAGGACCGGGGTTCAATTCCCAGCACCCACATGGCAGCTCACAACTGTCTGTAGTTCCAGTTTCTAGTTCTAGGCAAATACCAAGGCAAATTAAAAAAAAAAAAAAAAAAGGCAAATAAATAAGAAAAAAAAACAAAAAACATTATTACTAAAGAGTCCCTACAGCCTTTATACTCAGCCAACAGGCAGGCAACCCTCCCCTTTGCTGCTTTTGCCCATGAAATCATGAATAAAACTACTATGAGGCTACATGAGTAAAGGTAAGAGTAGCAGCCCACACTTTCAGTAGTGAACAGAGTAGCCATGTATGAGGAGTCGCAGCCTGGTCTTGAAACCCCTGGGGCAAGCAGCCTAAATTACAGTGTGATTAGTATCCATAATGGTACCAAAGCTTAAGGTGTTAAGCTATGAGGTAATGTGATCCCATGTGGCTCAGGGCTCTGGATCCGCCCTGACTACTCTGGAAATAGGTCCTAGTCAGTATCAAAGGCTCATGGAGTGAAAGGTACGCTTCAGTCACGTACAATTCAGGCAGGTTTCATGGGTCTGGCATATAGTAGGCTCTCAAATATATACTGAAAGAGTGAAAAATAAATAAAACACTTTATCTTCAACCATTATAATCAATTATGGAGCTGGAAAGATGGCTCAGAGGTTAAGAGCGCTGACTGTTCTTCCAGAGATCCTGAGTTCAATTCCCAGCAACCACATGGTGGCTCACAACCATCCATGATGGCGTTTGGTGTCATCTTCTGTATACTGTATACATAATAAAATAAATCTAAAAAAAACAAAAAAACAAAAAAACAAAACTCGAGGTTGGAGAGATGGCTGAGCAGTTAAGAGCACTGACTGCTCTTCCAAGGGACCAGGGTTCAATTAATTCCCAGCACCCACATGGCAGCTCACAACTGTCTGTAGTTCCAGTTCCCAGTTCTCAGTTCTAGGAAAACACCAAGGCAAATAAATAAAATAAATAAAGTTAAAAAAAAAAAAACTCATAACCATCAATTATTTTCTGTTTAAGTCAACAGAGGGAGTATTGGAAAATGTTAAACAACAGAAAAAACAACAACAAGAACAAAGCCCTCACTGTTATTTCCTGATGTCTGAGCTCCTATGATGCAAGGAATGGTGTGCTCTTATATAAAGTTCTCTCACTTGCAGGAGATAACTGGCCACAGCACTTAAAATCAGAGGCTATGATTCTTCTGTAAGTGGTGTGCAGTGTGCCATAAAAGAGTATGTAGTCAGGGAGATGCCCACAGATATTAACAAGATAAATTTAAAATTTTTTTTTTTTTGATTTATTTATTTATTATGCATACAGTTTTACAGAAGAGGGCGCCAGACCTCATCATAGATGGTTGTGAGCCACCATGTGGTTTTGCTGGGAATTGAACTCAGGACCTCTGGAAGAACAGTCAGTGCTCTTAACCTCTGAGCCATCTCTCCAGCCCCAAACAAGATAAATTTAAAATGGTTACAAGGTAACACTAAAAACACTTCTTTCTATTATAAGAAGGGGGTTTGTATATGCTAAGTATGCTAGCTAGTTATGTCAACTTGATTAAAGTTAGTCTTCTCAGAGGAAACCTCAATTGAGAAAATACCTCCACCAACTGGCTATAGGGAAGCCCATAGGACATTTTCATAATTAGTGATCAATGTAGGAGTGCCTAGCCCATTGGTCCCACCCCTGGGGTGAGTGGTCCTGAGTTTTGTAAGAAAGCAGACTAAGCAAGCCATAAGAAAAGAAGCAAGCCAGTAATCAACACTCCTCTATCATCTTCTGACTCCAGGTTCTTGCCCTACTTGAGTTCCTGTCCTGACAACAGAAATAAACCCTTTCCTCCCCAAGCTACTGTTGGTCAGTGTTTCATCACAGCAACAGAAATTCTAACACACTAAGTGAAAGAAACTAGCTACAAAAAAACCACCAATCAGCCAGGCCATAGCAAGCACCTTTGAGCACAGTGCTCAGGAATCATAGGCAGGAGGATCTCCGTGAGCACAAGACCAGCCTGATCTACAAAGTGAGTTCTAGGACAGGCAAAGCAGTTACACAGAGAAATTCTGTCTTGAAAAACAAAACAAACAAACAAAAAACTACAAGTGTATTATAAAAAATACTCAGAATAGGAAATTAGAAAGCAGATTAGGGCCGACCAGAGATTTGTTGAAGGTACTAACTGTCTAAAGGATTTCTATTTGGAGAATATGTGTGTGTGTGTGTGTGTGTGTGTGTGTGTGTGTGTGTGTGTGTGTGTGTGTTTGGGGGAGTGTCCTTGAACTGGACAATCACAATGGTTGCATAATATTGTTAAGGTCAATAAATTATATAGTTGAAAATGGCGGGCTGGAAAGATGGCTCAGCAGTTAAGAGCACTGAGTTCGATTCCCAGCATCCACATGGCAGCCCACAACTGTCTGAAATTCCAAGATCTGACACCCTTACACAGTTATACATGCATTCAAAATAGCAATTCACATAAAAATAAATATTAAAAAAGAAAGGAAAATGGCGCGATATAAACTTTATGTATATTTTATGATTTAAAAAAAAAAAATATCAAGGGAAGCTAGTTGGTGGTCACTCACACCTTCAATCCCAGCACTAACAAGGCAGAGAGGCCAGACTGGTCTATAGACCAAGTTACAAGACAGTACAGAGAGAAACTCTGTCTTGAAACAAAACAAACAAAAATCAGGGGGATAGAGAGATGACTCCACGGTTAAGAGAGATTTGAATCTTTTGCAGAGCATCCAGATTTAATCTCCCTAGCACCCACATGGCAACCATCTGTAACAGTTTTAGGATATCTAACACCCTCTTCTGACCTCATACATGGTACATATATACACTTGCAAATAAAACACTCATACACATAAAAATAAATGAATCTAAAAAAATTTTAATAAGCTCAGAAAACATATATACATGAATTACAATATATACAAGTAAATATGGACAGGGAAGGAAGAAAGACAAGTCCTAACATATGTTAAATTAAAATGGGACTTTGTTAGAGGCTGGAGAGATGGCTCAGCAATAACTGGCTGCTCTTCCTGTGGACCTGAATTCAATTTCCAGAACTCAGATGGCAGCTCACAAACATCTGTAATTCCAGTTCCAAGGGACTTGACACCTCTTCTGAGCCCTGCATGCTCCTACATGTATTTGGTGTACACACACATAAAAAATAAAATATTTAATAAATAAAACTGGAGAACTTTGTTGACCAATGTTGGTAGTGAAGTAAATAAATATCAAGAAAAGAAAAATGCCAAACTCATACAGTGAGAGCTACAGTTACAGTCACAAGCCTGCAAACAAATACTTACTTACCGAGGGGGCCGGCTGCACAGGTTATCAAGCCCAGAACAACAGGTGTGTGCAAAGGGGCAGTGAGACAGGCCTCACTCAGCCAGTCCTCTAAGCCCCTCTGAAACATTCCCCAAGGCAAAGTAACCATCTGTTTCAGCAAAGTCCTGAGACCTAGCCAAGGATTAACTCCTGCACTGCTGACCTACAACACACTTCATCTAACATGAAGACTTTCCCTTTTTAGTAAATGACTCTGGAATAGAGAGATGGCTTAGGTACTTAAATTAAATTTAAGTCCTCTAGAGGAACTGTATTAGTTTCCAGAATGTACATCAGGAAGTTCAACCACCTTTAATTCCAATTCTTCCAGCCTCTGTGGTCACCTGTACACATATGGCATTCACTCACAGACACACAAACATGCACATAAAATTAAAAAAAAAAAACTTTAAAAATAACACTAAAAAATTAATAGAAACAAAATGTTCTACAAGGGAAAATACTTTTATTGTAGTCTGGTACATCTCTAACACCTTTAATAAATTATCAGGTTACCTGACAAATTACTATTAGATGATCCACTAAACATCTTTCCTAAAAGGATTATTTTATTTGTGCCTTACTTTCTAAAATCTCCTTCTTTCCATTTACCTTGACTTAAGAGTCCTGACTAATTTCTTCAAATCAAATTTGCTGCCAGCAAATCTTTGACTAGCGTCTACTTGTGCACAGTATAACAAGTCCTGCTACTGTGTTGTTTATTGCAGATGGATCCTATCACATCCTGCATGGTGGGTGCTTCTACATATCTGTTGAATAAGACAACATCACTGACTTTGGCCACTCAGCCTATGATGGCTCAAGTTTGAGCCTTTCAACTGAGCTAGTATGAGACAGGTACTGCTCAAGTTACAGAGCATAACTTCCAGAGCCCAGCCTGGGAAGAGGGTAAACTCATGCCTCCAAGCTCCACTTCTGCACCATGGCACCATGGCACAGTACACACCACACATTAGTACATACCACAGTAAGTAAATAAATGTAATCCAAAAACAAAAACAAAAAATGAGCTACCTGCGCTGAAGAGTCGGCTCAGTGGTTAAGAGCACTTCTTGTTCTTGAAAGGACCCAGGTTTGATTCCCAGCACCCACATGGAGGTTCTCCGCCTCCTCTATCACCAGGCAGGAATGTGATGGGAAACATTCATACACAAAATAAAAGTTAAAATAATTATTTAAAAAAAGAACTATCCAGGAAAAGGCAAGAGGGGAGAATGCTTAAGGGACACTGAACATGAGCTGGATTTATTCCCTCCTGGGTGTGGAGGGAATTATGTGAGGAAGGTTGGACAAGTGGGAAGAGACGACAACACAGGAAGTCTTTAAAAACAAAACTGGACTTTCCTCACAAGACATACGAGGAAAGTGGAGTTACAGTTAACTGGGAAGGAGAGACAGAACACAAGCAGCAAAATCCAAGGCAGTTGCTGTAACTGGGGCTTAAGTCATGGCAAAGGGTCCAAAGAGGAAAGGGCAAATGTAACAACATTCTAAAGCATGACGACAGACTGAAAAGAGAGCTGCTGGAGAGTCAACTGTCTCCAGGTTACCATCTCACAGGCTCAAAGAATGTGAGCACAACTGTCAAAAATGGAGACTAGAAGAAACTGTAAGTGTAAACTTGTTTTGAAAATGCTCAGCTTAAGGGCTAGGAATGTAGTTTAGCACTAAGATGCTTGCCTAGCATGCACAACACCCTGGGTACAATCCCCAGCACTGGGCAGGGGTGCGGAGGGAAGGTGGTTAGGTGGGTCATGTCTATAATCTAAGCACACAGGAAGCTGGAAACGAAAGACTTCCTCAAGTTCAGCCCATTCTGGTTTGTATACAGAATTAGACTCTAACTAAAACAAAAACCAAATATATATTTTTTAAAAAAAAATTTAAAGACTTTAAACAGTAGAAGACAGGCACGGCAGCCTACAATCTAAAGAAAAAGCTAAATAGAGGTAAACCCAAACACAAAAACAAAAAAGGGATGATCAGGAACAGCATCAATAAATATTAGTGCTTATGTGGCAGCCCTGAAGTAGAGGTTATGTCACTTCATTCAGTCCTCATGTTTCCCATAAAAGAAAAGAAAGCAACTTGCCAAGGTCACTGAGCCAATAAACCTAGAAACCTAGCCTTAAACAAAGACCCGCTGCCATATCAAAACACCTGATCCCTGAGGGTACTGCACAGCTAACGTCAGGAGAAAGGTATATATATATATAAATTCATTCTATTCAAGCAGTGGTTCTCAAACTTTCTAATATTGTGATTCCTTAATACCGTTCTTCATGTTGTGGTGACCCCCAATCATAAAATTATTTATTGCTACATCATAACTAATTTTGCTGCTGTTATGACTCATAATGTAAATGTCTGTTTTTTCCAATGGCCTTAGACAATCCCTGTGAAAGGATCTTTTGATCCCCCAAAGTGGTCTTGACCCACAGGTTGAGAACCACTGCTCCAGAGATCCCCAAGTAATAATAGAAAATAATAAATCTTTTAAAATAAAAATAATTTAAAAAAAAAAAAAAGGGTTTACAGGAACTCAGTGGTTCAGGAGTTCAGAGGTTAAGAACACTTGCTGCTTTTGCAGAGCACCCAGGTTTGGTTTGCAGCATCTATGGTGGCTTACAACCACCTGTAACACGTTTCAGAAGATTCAGCTATCTTCTGGCCTTCTTCAGCACTGAGCACATATGTGCTACACATACATACGTGTAAGAAACAATCTTAAAATAAAAGGCCAAGCATGCTGGCATAAACAGAGGCAGGCAGATTTTTGGAGTTCAAGTCCAGCCTAGTTTACATAGTGAGGTCTAGGGCAGCCAGAGCTAAATAGTGAGACTCCATCTTTATATATTTGTTTAAAAAAAAAAAAAAAAAAAAAAAAGACACTTTGAGCCAGAAGAATTTCTAAGAAAGATATTCTACCTGGAAGAAAGGAATCTTCCCCCTCCAACCCCCCCCAATCCTGTTTATCATTTACAGACACTTTGAGCTCCTGGTATCCAGTCACCTGAGCTTCAGAAAGCATTGCACAGCCTAAGAGTCATATTCAAGTTGAACTGCTGGTTAAGTGGCTCTACACTTCAGCTGCAGTTCAACATAAAACCTTTTTGTATCTAAAAAGACTAGTGGGTTTTTTGTTATTTATGTTGGTTTTTTTTATTTATTTTGTTGTTTGTTTTAACCCAGGGTCTTACATAGCCCTAAACTGGTGTCAAAGTTGCTATATACATGAGGATGACTTTGAGCTGATTTTCTAAGTGTTGGGATTACAGTGGTGTGCCAGCACACTTAGGTTATGTGGTACTTTATGTATCAGGTCTTCATGTTTGCTAAGCAAGTGCTCTAACACTGTGCTGCATCTCCAGCTTCTAAAAAGCAAACTCCTAAAAGGTTTCATGTCTGCTCTTTTCTTCGTTCACTCTGAACAACCTAAAGGCAGCGCATTCACTGATTTAGCTGCAGCTCTATGTCCCTGTAAATGATAGTTCAGGGTTATAGTTACCAACACCACAAAATAAAACAAGCCAAACACTTATTATTGTTTATGCTGCTGGTTTGCCTTTAAAATATGGAGTATCCTCTATTGCTTAAATGGTACCTTAGCCCTTCAAACAGACAAAACCTACCCACCCTTACCTTCTACCCCCAACAACACATTCCCCAATCCTTAGCCTTCAACAACTCATTCTGGGAGGTTTCTACAATTACAATACTCTTCATTTCCCACAGATAACAGTTTTGGGGATCTATTCCTTTGTACAGTCTATTGTCTTCCCCTTTTCTCAGAAGCAAACGTATACACTGCTCAAGATTTGCTTCAAATACCAGTTCTTCTGCAATGTTTTTCTAGTCATCTACATGTAGCTGACAATGATCAATCCACCTTTGACTTCTCTGCATTTTTTTCTTTTGTCTGAGTGCATCTGCTTTGAGTGTAGAAATATCCCTATTATACAGGACATGAGACTATCAATTCCTCAAGGACAGAGACCGTCATTAATTTTCATTTCTTATACAGAGTCTAGCAAACAGAAGGCTCTCAATTAAGGAAGGAAATGAGAACTTCCAGTAAAAGAAAAAGGAATCATGGAACATTGTCAGAGATAAAGTAGTTAGCGCCAAATTATAAAATGATCCACATCAAAAGATATCAAGACACATGAGGCACTGGGTGGTGGTGGTAGTGTGTACCTTTAATCCCAGCACTCAGGAGGCAGAGGCAGGCAGATCTCTCAGTTCCAGGCCAGCCTGATCTACAGAGTGAGTTCCAGAACAGTCAGGGCTACACAGAGAAAGCCTGTCTTGGAGTGGAGGGAATACTTGATACTTAAACTCTAAAGGGTTTCCGATGTTCTTCATGAGCAAAGGTGCTATCTTATATAATAACATCTGGTATTCATTCAGAGGGTTTGTCCCTGAAGATGCAGTGGGGACTTACTAATAAACAAGAGAGGATCCTAGATTCATTTCTACATAGAACCCATAATGCTGTGTCAAAACAATAGGAGAAGACCTTAGCTTTCCAGGCTGGGTGTGGTAGTACAAGCCTTAATCCCAGCACTCTGTAAACAGAGGCAGGCAGAGCTCTAAGTTTAAAGCCAGCCTGGTTTACAGACCCAATTCTGGACAGCTAGGGCTATTCAGAAGAGGAAGGAGGGACAGAGGGAGGAAGGGAGTATTCTTTGACTCTTTGATACACATAATGTAACAACAGAACAAGACTCTAACCCACATAATCCAAACAGCATCAACCATGAGCTTGTGCTAGTGACCATGCCATACACCTAAAATTTATATAATTAAGGAACAAGTAAAGGTTAGTTAGCACTATAAAACTGCCAGCCATTTAAACAAGTACAGGGTCTTCTGGGTACCTGGTACAGTAAAGGTGTTGACAAGCCTCACCCTAGAAGCCTGAAGACTCCAGGATTCCTGCAGAGCAAAGAATCAAGCCATTGTCACAGGTTTGCTTAAGGGCTCTGGGAATGGGAGGGGCAGACAGTTCTCACTGTGAAGGATGCAATCCTGTCAGTGACTCAAGACATTTCCACTAACCTGGCTGCTGTGGAGACTCATATTGCTGGATCACAGTCCCACACACTTACATTCGTACCTTCTTTCAGGCAGACCTCATGCTAATTGCCAATAGCTAGAATCCTAATTTGTCATCAGAAACAAAAAAATGCTATAGGAGGTCAACTAAGAGGCAAAACCAAGAATGACTGTATGTGTAAGTTCATCTAGTGTATGCCTCTACTTCTACCTAAGAAACAGAAGCTGATTTGTACTTGATCTATTATTATATGCTGATTTAAACAGAAAAGCAGCTCCTTCGCTTGCAGAACAGGCACCTACTATCATATCAGCCATGATGCTGACAATGTCATTTGTCCACCTGTTAATTCAGGCCAAGCTGGCCAGCCTTCCCAGCTTTACTAGGTATGTTCCATGGGCATACAATGAGAATCTCAATTCAATAGCACTCTAGGTCCCAGTGTGGGATTTCCATACAGACAGACAAGGTCATTCCCATTTAACATCAGTAGATCATTTCCCAGCACAAGAGTAAGAAAGAATAAAATTGGAAACGTAACTAAAACTTGATAAACGCCAGGCACTGCTGAGAGCAAACCTTCAGAGTAAAATAGCACAGTGATATGATGGTGACATGTGTGAGATGCTGACTAAGTGAGAACCTTGGTGCTTGTCCCACTGTGAAATTAACTGGATAATAAACCATCTGAGCCAGCCGGCCACTAAGCTTGAAGCCAGGACTCTCCCTAGAGGACAAGAGACTAGAATCCATCAGAAGAGTATTCAAATGTTACAGGTATCCTGTTCTTAACTTCTCAATGGCTTTTAGAGGTAAGATAAAACCAAAGCCTATATTCAGAGCTTTGACTAGATATATTAATACCCAAAGATTCCATTCTACAAATTTGTTCAAAATAATGACAAAAAAGAAACATCTAAAAAATCATTACAAGGATGTTTATTACCATATTGTAGGAATAAAAGATATATTTTTGTTCCCATGACTGGAAAATGTTACATGAAAATTGCCCTACAACCTGGTATTAAAAGTGATACTGTAAGGCCAGGTGTGTGTGGTGGCACATGCCTTTAATTCTAGCACTTGGGAGGAAGAGGTAAACAGATCTCTGAATTCAAAGCCAACTTGGCCTACAATATTGAGTTCCAGGACAGCTGGCGCATCACAGTGGGGGGGGGGAGAGATGCAAAATAAAGGCATAAAGAATGTTCACTTTGGGCCTAGAGAGATGGCTCAGCAGTCAAGAGCAGGACGGTCTTCCAGAGGTCCTAGGTTCAATTCCCACATGGCAGCTCACACCTGTCTATAACTCTAGTTCCAGGGCTTCTGACACCCTCGCACATACACAGTACTGACACTACTCAAGTTGTGAAGGAAGAAAAACCAAAAGTTGCACAGCAAACAAGGAGAGAAAAGGAGAAAACAACATCAATACGACAGCACTCAATTGCTTTACGAGTTAACTATCTTTTGTTTTTGAAATGCTTGGAAAGTGTCCCAGATTTGATTTTTAAAAAAATATTTACATATACTTTACTAACCAAGCATCTCTAAATCCAATGATCCAGCTCACTCTAAATTTAAAAATGTGTTGAGTGTTGATATGGCACTTAAATTTCAGGTTTCAGAGCATTTCAGACTAGGGATCTCAATCCATCCATCCCTTCAGAGCACATAGAAACTCTCACATGTTTCCTAGACGGCCTATAAAAGAAGGTAAAATGTCTACCAACCCTGGCAGGAAAGGAGTTCAGTTCTGCTCACACTCTGCCTGCCACTCCTCTGGTTCCTGCAAAGGATCTTTTATCTTTTCCTCTCTCTAATCCTCCTCCTTCCTCCACACACCATGCTTATTCTGAGTCCAGAATCCTGACTGCTGATGAACTGATGGCCTGAGCATGCTCCACGACACAAGAAATAAAATCATCTGGTAACCAGAGAAGAAAAAGTAAAGCAGTTCAATCATTTTCTACCTTCATAGCCAAAAAGAATTCTGCATTGTCATATCTGAGTGAGTGACTTTGGGGTGGAAGGCTGGGAGGGAACAGACAGGGTCTTACTGTGTAGTCCCAGCAGGCCTAGAACTCACTATTTATACTAGTTTGGCCTTGAACTCACAGAGATCAACCTGCCTCTGCTACATGAATTATTTTTATCTATAATCAGGGAAGAGTTTGTTAATGGTGCAAAGAAACTATTTTTTTCTTTTAATATCATTTCAATAAAAAGCCGTCCCCTTCAGAATCACTGATTTATACTTTTTGAAGTCACTGTGGCTCACCAATCTATATCCCTTCCTTGGCCACTCTGCCCACTCCCTGTTTTCTTCATTTGGGCTAGAAACCCTTGTCCAAAAAAAGCTAGCCACACCTAGGTGAGACTGCAGAGCCAGGTAGCAAGAGCCCTCCATCTACACTGCCAGCAGTCTCAGAGAAAGAGGAAGGGCCCCGAGTCCTATTGAGATCAAGATTAGGGGACAGTTCTTAGATACCCACTCAAGCAAGAGAACAAGCAGGAGCTAAAATGCTTGGGGCATTTTCTTCTCATTTAAATTGGGAATGCATTTATAAATCATTCCTTCCACGCAATTACCTAAACACATAAAGGTGGCCAGTTCAGGCTCTGAGGGCTTCCTAAGCCTGTAAGAGAAAGTAAAGACATCCCACCCCCACCCCGTCCGCAAGCACACTCACTCCACTAGTGTTCACACAATCAGTGAAGGCAGCCTGAATACCTCTAAGGTTGTTGAGTCCCTCCAGGAACTTCTGGTACTTGTAAGCGTTCATGCCTTGGCCCAGCTGTGTTGGTTCAGTGGCTGGAAGTAGGCGCCATGGTGCAGTGACAGCTGAGGACTGAGAATGAACAAACCAACTGAACTCTATTCCCGGACTACTCGCTCCCAAGAACTGGACTTTGACCACGAGCACAAGTGACATCACCAGAGAAGCCTCATTAGATTACAGCCCTTTGTGTACCCTCATTTGTTGCAGTGAGCGGAAATACCTCCCAGGAGAAGCTAGCCCCTCCTTTGTGTAAAAAGAGTCAGGAGACCATAACAACTCCAGCCCGTCATCAGCCACCTTCCCTCTAGACCTCAGCCCAGGTTCTGCTGGGATTACTGTTCCTCTGGCTTGAACAACACTCTTCAGAACTCCAGTTAAGGGGTCCATGTAGCATGTGAGAATAAAATTTTTAAAGAGCCTCACTCACCACAAAAATTACCACAAAAGAAACTCTGAGGCAAAAAAAAAAAAAATCACATGGTAAGGGGCAGGTTCCATAAAGCAAACAACTGTGCACTCCTCTCAGAAGTCATGTTTATAGATTAGAGAGCATAATGTAGGAGACTGCTTATCAGCATGCCCAGGGCAGGAGAGGTAGGCAGCAGCAATGTCAAGCCTGCTTCCCAAGGGCTCTAGAAGCACAACCGAGGAGGCAGGGTCCTTTCCAAAGATCAGGCACCAATATACTCAATGGATCTGTTTTAAAATTGCTTTAATACACTGATAGGAGCTACAGATTTCTCTCTACTGAAGTCACTAGCCTAAAGAGATGGCATCCCAACTGTGACAGGCTCTTAGCCTTAAATACACACTACAATTACCTGGGTAAACTCTCAGATCCCTACTGTATCGTTGTTGTAAGGAACTCAAAGTGGCTTGTCTTAGCATTAAACTGACTCATCTTTGAAAATATTTTTATTAAACAGCTGTAAGTTTTCATTTACATATTCAAAGCAAACAGATTAAATAACCTGCTGCAAAGGCACACATAGGGCCAATGAGACATCACAGAAAAAACTTGTTTTCCAGGCCTGAGATTGGGATTTATTCCTGCTAGTCTAACATAGAAAGTCTTGGCATCCTAGAAACTCAGAAGCAACTGAGGGGTAAGACATCATTGACAACCCACAAAGAGATGCATCTGCTCCATCCCAACCCTCCCTAAGGTCTAAAGTTTTCCAGATAACCTGGCTCACAAACTGTCTTTCAGTCTTCCAAAGTAGAACTTAGTGTGCTAAACATAATCATCAGCAAAAACTCTCAATTACATAGACTTGTTTACAAGCAGAGAAACTGTATATGCAGCTCTATAAAACAGAAAACACTGTCTGGAGAGATGAGTCCGAACACTTGCTGTTCTTTCTGAAAACCTGAGTTTCATTTCCAGCACCATATTAGGCAGCTCACAACCACCTATAACCTCAAGATCTGATGTCTTGAACCTCTGACCTGCAAGGGTACTTGCATACATATACAATTAAAGGTAATAGACGTAAAGTTAAAAAAGAGAGAAAAGAGAAAATGTTTCATTAGAAGACCCAAATGAAATAATTGTAATAGCAGCTATGATAATGTAAATGGGAAGATGTGATTAAAAAACAAAACAAAACAAAACAAAAAAAACAAACAAAAAAAACAACCAATTCAAGCTTTCATGCCTCTGCAGCTACCTGTTGGTGAATAGAACTAACAAAATCTAGATGGGATCGCTCTCAACTGTAAGCCCTGAATTCAGGAAGCTTCAAAAAGAAGATGGTTGAGCTATACAATGAGTTTGAGACCAGCCTGGAGTAAGACCCTGTCTCAAAAAAGGGGGAAGGGTCCTAGCTGGTCCACACCTTTAATCCTAGCACTCAGCAGTAAGAGGTAGGAGGATTTCTGTAACTTCAAAGCCATCCTGACGTACACAGAGAGACCCTTTCTCAAAAAAAGGGGTTTAGGAGATGAGATGTTTCAGAGGATAAAAGTGGCTGCTGCCAAGCCTACTGGTGACGTGAGTTCAATCCCCAGGACTGATTTTTCACAAGTTGTCCTTTACTTCCACTGTACACACACATGGGCTCATGTTCTCGTGCTCTCTCAATAAGCAAGTAGATAAATAAATGTACTTAAATTTTATTTTGCATGTCCCAACAAGGAAGCCATCCACTTTGTGGAAATCTAAGCATTAAGATTCACATAAGGGAAATGTAAATGCCTGATCCCTCTTCTCAAAAAGCAAGTTAGTGAGCAAGATAAATAGAAGTGTAATGCTTTAAGATCAGAAACCAAATAGTAGAATACAGTGGGGGAAAAAAGACAAGTACAGATTTTATGATACACTAGATTCCATCTCCAGCACTGAGAGAGAGAGAGAGAGAGAGAGAGAGAGAGAGAGAGAGAGAGAGAGAGAGAGAGATCACACAGTTAATGAGCAAGCTACCTGATTCACTTGTGGCACCTGCATCCTTCATCTATAGAAGCAGCTGTGGACTAAGATGAATGTGGAGTCTAGATCGGGTTGGTCTTCTGGACCTATTCTATTGTTTCTCCAGGAAAAGAACAGGCAATAGCGTTTGGAAAAACTCTAGCTGCAGAGTCAAAATTTTAATTCAGATACTATCTCAAGATTCAGTTTTGCCACTAGCTATGAGGACAAGAGAAGCTGACAAAAACTAAGGGTAGTTTTCCAAGGAAAAAACATCTTCACCTCTATTCAAATTTGTTTATGAATGGAGGGGAGGTCAATAAACCTCAGGTAAAATGTCCTGAGCTGATCTCAGATAAAGACCTCTTCTGGGCCAAGCAATTAGCACAATGAGATATGAACATAAATATTAAAATGAATGAAGTATGAAGCAAGAGAAGAGTATTCAGACATTCTTCTCACATCCACAGGGAAAGCAGACTCCTGCCACACAGCAACCTGACTGCAGGGACAGCTGACTGAAAATAGACACTTAAACTGAGTGCATTTAAAAGACAACACATGCTGGCTTGTCATTTCCTCTCTGTGTTGCACCATAAAGTTGTTTAACAAAATTTTATCAGACAAAAATTAAACAAAAACAAGGATGTTTGGAATAACTGATTGAGTGGTGGTTCCAGCTGAGGGCTCTCTGGGGAGCAGGGTGGAATGGTCTGGACACCAGTTGCATTCCTGGAGACAGGGGTCTTTCTCCCCAGAAGCTGAGTATTTCAAAGTAACAGTCCAATACCTCTACTCTGCAGCTCTTTGTCTTTATCCTCCACTAAGGCTCACAAAAGCATGCAGTGAGAGGTTGGCTCAGGTGGTAAGAAAGATTCTGCCCTAAGTTTCAGACACAGACAGATAAATGTGGATAGCTTCAGATCTGGCAATCCCAAGGCACTCACTAGCCAGCTGCTGACTAAGGGCAAAAAGGCCCCACTGTCCCCACAGTCCTTACAAAGACACCAACACCTAACAGCTGAGTGGAGCTTGACTAGATGCAGCCAGATCAGGAAGTGTAGAATCCAAACACAGGAATGGTCCTGATGGTTTCTGGCTCTCCTCTCAGTAATGGGGTGACTGTTCAAATGGAACGTCTTGCCCTACCTTCAAGTGGGTTGGAGACAGAAGCCGGGTGACACAAAGCCCAGAGTCAAACTGAGGATACTGCTCCTGAGAAGGAGAGCCAGTGTGCCAGCAGAATTGGGACTGAAAAGAGAGCTCTAGACTAGGCTTATGTAGAGGAAACAAGTGTTCCTGGACCTGACACAGCTTTCCAAGGCTCCTCTGGAAATAAAAGGCTCCCTAACTCCCTGCAAAGCAAACCTCCTAAACAAAGATCCTCTTCCCACAAGGCCCTTCCTTGCCCATCAGGTCTGCAACACTACATCTGAATGGTGGGATCAAGGAGTTTATTCCACCTTTCATCCCACATGCACTCTTTTTAAATGCTCACGAGGTACCAGACACTGACTAGGAACTGGGGACATAGAACTCTCATAAGAGAAGAGAAAAAAGAAAGGACAGTGTCTTCTCCTGAGAGAGGAGGGTCACAGTGTCATCAGCTTTAGAGTGCAGATGCCTCTGACTGCTCACTCTGCACATGAACTGTGAACACAAGACTGAGAGACACAGAGCAAGTGCCTTGTGTAAATGCATGGATTTTCTTCGCAGCAGAACTGACACTATGACAGCCAGCTGCCACTACTATTCCAAAGCAGCAGCTGGCCCAGGGAGAGAGCAAACATATCTCCAGTGACTTCAGGGGCAAGTAATGAAAACAGGTGCCAGGTTCAGGGTCTCATTCTAAGAGCAGCGAAGATCACTTTCTTCATTGTCTTCCCATGGCAGCATGTTTGAGAGTAAGAAGAGTTGAATTACACTTGGTCCTCTAACTTGCTGGAGAGAAAATTAGTTTGCTTTCTGAGATGAGGGCCAAAGCTGCCTCTCCAGGGATGAGGAAGAGAAGACAAAAGAAGTCAGACTTCATGTTAGACAGAGAAGACTGACTTAGTAAGCCAAAGGAGCCTTCAAAGAGAACCAAGTGCAGATCTGGCCAAGAGGGTTCAATGAACTCAGCCTACCCTGGGCCCACCCCAGACCTAAAGAGGTACTTGGTATAGCTTAGACAATGCTGTGAAAGATGATCCATGAAGGCCACAGACCCTCAAATTAATTAAAACTCCTTGGTCTTGTCTTAGCTACTGTTCTATAGCTGTAAAGAGACACCATAACCAAGGCAACTCTGATTTTTTTTAAAAAAGGCATTTAATTGGTGGCTTGCTTACAGTTTCAGAGGTTAGCCCATTATCGTGGCAGGAAGCATGGTGGCACAGTGGCACATATGGCAGTGATCCACAGGCAAGGAAAGACACTGGGCCTGTCCTGGGCTTTTGAATTCCTCAAAGCCTAACCTTAAAAACATACTTCCTTCAACAAAATCACACTCACAGACTTCAATATGGCTATATACTTCCTAATCCTTCTAATCCTTTTAAACAGTTCTACTCCCTACGAATAAGCATCAAATATAGGAACCTATCAGGGCCATTTTTACTCAAACTGTCACAGTCCTTTTCTTTTTTCCTGAAGAAATGGTTGAATCCTGAATCTTTACCCTTCCCATACTAGGAGTATAATATTACAAGAACGAACAAGGTAAGAAAGTCTAAGCAGGGGCTGGAGAGATGGCTCAGCGGTTAAGAGCGCCGTCTGCTCTTCCAGAGGACCCGGGTTCAGTTCCCAGCACCCACATGGCAGCTAACAACTGTCTGTAGTTCCAGTTCCAGGCAAACACCAAGGCAAAGAAAGAAAGAAAGAAAGAAAGAAAGAAAGAAAGAAAGAAAGAAAGAAAGAAAGAAAGAAAGAAAGAAAGAAAAGAAAGTCTAAGCAACTGGGAAAGAAGGCAGAAATATCACCCCTAGGGCATTCCTGCGCCACTTTAGATGCCACCTCTGTCTGAGACTAAGGTTGCTGTTGCAGTTTATAAAATCACAAAACAACTTGATGGAAAGCTTCACTGTCAGACACTACAAAAAAGATCAGAGACAAGTTCACTTATCACCAGATGGGAGGGAAGAAGATCCCAGCACATTCCTAACCACTCACAAGGAGGAGAGAGAAGTCACCTCCTCTAAAAATAATCTCTGTCACCACTACTATCAAGGCATGGAAAACACAGTGGCACTCAAGTTAGCTAAAGTCAGGCCACAGTTTAGGAAAACCGCAATTGGTTATTTAAAAAAACAAAACAAAAGAAACTACAAGAAAGGTGCTTACTGGCTCAATTCACCTGGGTCTGCCAGAAAACAAAACAAAACAAAACAAAACAATGTCTACAAAAAGCACAGGCTTCAGGCTGCCCACTTCAGTAGCATTCTTTTGTTACCTTAAGCACAGGAAAGAGGCAAAATAAACATTTTTAAGAAATCAGATTCCAGATGCTAAATATAGTATAATGATATTTTCCCTTGGAACTGCCTTTTGCTAACAATGGGGTTATATTTAAAAAGAAATCCCAGGACTGGTGGTGACTTCAGGACATCAGAGTACAAGTTCTAAGAAATCTGTAGAAAAACATCAAAAAATTAAGGGATCAAAGAAAGTACCTTATAGAACTTCAATGAGAATGTCCACATCTGTTTAACAAATAATGGAAACATCTGTGTCTCCTATGGTTTCATCTCTGGTTTTAAGACTAAAGTATCTGGAAACAGAAAGTTTTAAATGTAGCAATGGAGCTAACTATTCACTAAGCTTACCATTTATATCCTTTGACCCCACAGTTCCAAATCTAAAAAATGTTCCTTAAAGATGTACAGATAGATATTCCTGAACCAGCATGATAGGATCATGCCTCTAATGCTGGCAATCTAGAGGCTGAAGCAGGAGAATCACAAGTTTGAGGCCAACTTGATTTGTACAGCACAACTCCCTTCTCCAAAAAGATAACAAGTAAAACAAGACAAAAGATATGCTATTGTGGTTTTTTAAGAACTATCTATTTTTATTTTATGTGCATGAGTGTTATGCCTCCATGTATGTAAGTGTACCATGTGCCTGTGGAAGCCAAAAGAGGATGTCAGATCACTTGGAACTAGTTACAGATAATTGTGGCCATCTGAACGCAAGTCCTCTCTCTAGAAGAGTAGTCAATGCTCTTAAATGCTGAGATCCTGGTTTATGTTTGGTTGGTTACTTTTCCAGACAAGGTTTCTCTGTGTAGCCCTGGCTGTCCTGGAACTCACTTTGTAGACCAGGCTGGCCTCGAACTTGGAGATCCTCCTGCTTCTGCCTCCTGAGTGCTGGGATTAAAGAAAGGCATGTGCCGCCAGGCCTGGTTCTGCTTTATTTTTTGAGACTGAGTCTCATCATATATCTCTGGTTGGCCTCAAACTCACAGAGATTAGCCTGCCTCTACCTTCTGATGGCTGAGATTACTAAAGGCATGCAGTATTTGCCTGGTGTGAAATATATTTTTATAATACAAATTTATTCATCTCCCTATTTATAATACCAAATAATGTCAGGCTTCTTTTAAAACACAGTAACAGGAGACTGCCATAAGAGCATCTGGGGGCTGGAGAGATGGCTCAGTGTTTATGCTCTTCCAGAGGACCCGGGTTCGATTCCCAGCACCCACATGGTGGCTCACAACCATCTTTAATTGCACTCCCACACTGTTATTTGGCCTCCAAGGACAAGCATGTATGTAGCATAAAGACAACCATGCAAGTGAAATACCCATAAACATAAAATAATGTTTTTTTTAATTTATAAAAGAGCAATACATCCACCATATAAGATAATATTGAAGATCATTTAAATTACTACCAAAACTTTGTTTTAATTTGTTTGATTTTTGAGACATGGTCTCTCTACATAGCCCTGGCTGTCTTGGAACTCACTATGTAGACCAGGCTGGCCTCTGACTTAGATTTTTTTGCCTTCTGAGTGCTGGGATTAAAGGCATGCACCACTATATTGGACACCAATTTATAAATTGTGACACTCAGTAAATTTTCAACATTCAGTAAGTAAACATGTTACAACAGTAGTTTTTGAAAAATAATTACCATATATATTTACATGAGTACATGTCTGAAAGAAAATTTATCAAATCCCCATACAGATGGGGAGGAGCTCACAAAGATCCATGCCCAGCTGAGGAGTTCCTTGCCAAGGATGGCTGCTGGGGGTGGGGTGGGGTGAACTCCGAGAGGCTGCCCACACTCCAATAGATTGTCCTACAGTCATGTACTCTAAGTGGGTTTTTAAAAAGAACACATAAAAGCAAAGTAGGATGGGGAGGACAAGGAAGAAATTATTTTAAAAAAAAAAGGGGGGGAAGGAGAGTGGATTTGATCAAAATATAAAATTCTCAAAGAATAAAAATGGCAAAGAAAGAAAATAGAGAGTTTACCTAACATCACAAAGTCCTGAGTTCAAAACCCTACACTACAATTTTAGGTTGCTTTCATCTTACAGTTTATTGTTTTATACTTTTCCTAAAATAGACAAGGTTATTTTGTGAAAGAAAACAAAGAGAGGTAATTTGCTACAATTTAACTAAACATCCAACAGTAGCATAGCTTTTTCAGATTTTTCCAAGCATTCTTTATCTAAAGCTATCTGGAATATAACAGACAATCCAACAATGCAACCAACTGCTGTGGCACCAAAGAAACAGATCAAGATGGCACAGTCTGCCTCACTGAAGCCTCCATCTTGGGGAGACAGACAACTAAAGAGATAAGTACTAGTAAGATGACAAGTATAAAGACAAGAGGATGTACAGAGTACCACAGAGCTCCATGAGAAGCTAAATTTCCCTGGTTGGGGTGGGCAGTAAGAACACATACACTAGTTACTTTTCATTGGGAATAAAGAATTACTGTATAAACAGGTGTTTATAAAGCAGGTAAATCAGAAAGTAAATTCAAGGCAAAAGTGACATCAACAAGGGGTAAAATTGATAATCCTTTTCAGAGATGTGACATGAATATGGAGAGACTCAAGAGAAGATGAGGACCTGAAACAGGCAGTAGATCCAACCAGGAAAAGACAGCTGTTAGGACAGATGTTCAAAAGAGAAGCGGGTATAGGCGAGTGAACGGAGGAGGCTGGCCAAGTCCACATTAGCGGCTCTGTAGACTGAGAGCAAAGGCCCAGCAGGCTCTCTACACACAACTTCATCCATTCAACTTTCCCACTAAAATCAAGTACAGGCATAAAAGATGACCCTGGGGGAGTAATCAGGGAATCTGACTTGAGAATCATCATTACATACAGATGAAGTTGATAAATGAAATAACCAGAATGAGTACGTTAAGGGGGAGGGAGCAAAATAGAAACTAAAAAGGAAGTCTAAAACGATTAAAAGCTATGGCAAGCTCAAACATCACAAGAAGGAAAAAGAGGCTGCTAAGTTCTTCATGGAGGTCATGCAAGCAACAGCAAGTTCAGTTGTGCTGAGCAGCACTATTCATGAGGACTAAAGAAATATAAAGAGAGGAAGGAGACAGAGAGGGAGGAAGGGAGACGGGGGGGGGGGGGAAGAGCACAGAAATTTTACTGAAGGTGGAAGAGAATTTGCAGGCTCACTAGGAAAGACAAATTAAGAATTTATCTAGAGCTCTTTGCCCCATCTCCTGCGAGAATGAAGACCATTCTCAGCAACCAGACTGTGGACATTCCGGACAATGTGGACATCACTCTGAAGGGGCGCACGGTCATCGTCAAGGGCCCCAGAGGAACCCTCCGCAGGGACTTCAATCATATCAATGTAGAGCTGAGTCTCTTCGGGAAAAAGAAGAAGAGGCTTCGAGTTGACAAATGGTGGGGTAACAGAAAGGAACTGGCCACCGTCAGAACCATCTGCAGTCATGTTCAGAACATGATCAAGGGTGTTACACTGGGCTTCCGCTACAAGATGAGGTCTGTGTATGCTCACTTCCCTATCAACGTCGTTATTCTGGAGAATGGGTCTTTGGTCGAAATCCGAAACTTTTTGGGTGAAAAATATATCCGCAGAGTTCGGATGAGGACAGGCGTTGCTTGTTCTGTCTCTCAAGCCCAGAAGGATGAATTAATCCTTGAAGGAAATGACATTGAACTTGTTTCAAATTCAGCGGCTCTGATTCAGCAAGCCACAACAGTTAAAAACAAGGATATC